>JAVYIG010004357.1:0-47730 GCA_035222895.1 Strongylocentrotus droebachiensis
GGTGGACCCTGGCGCCGAACTCAGCGTGGATCCGAATTCACGTCTAAGTCTAGTCATAGAAGTAGAGGCGTAGTGGGGCTCACCCAGTAAGGGGGCGGTGGAACGATTGGGGGCGGGGGAGGGGATCTTATTCGAAAAATGAAATGTGAATTTATGTTTTCCAGGGCCCTTCTTTTCTCATACTTTACCCTTATTGCCTTTCTTTCTTTTTCTTTTTCCGCACCACTCAATGGGTTTTTTTTTTTGGGGGGGGGGGGGCACGCGCCCCATGTGGCTTAGACACTGTATACACGTACACCTCAATCGGGCGCATGAATTGGTCAAAGTTGAAATAAACAAAACGAGATGATATTGTGCATCGTCCCTGCGGGAAAAAAAGGGAAAATACTTCACATGAGCAAATATGAACTTCGCCTACTTTTCTCGGGGTATATATAATTCGGTTTACAAGGTACAATGTCTTCTCTGCCGTAGATACATGGGACATGGAAGCACCGTGATGCTCACAAATAACAATATTTCCCTTTCCTAAGGCTGCGTTGGGACAGAAATACCTGTAATAAAAACTTACCAACTGTTCCCAACATAATATTACTTTCTATTCAGTAGCGGTGTTAAAGAGAGGCTTGGGGGCTCAATCCCCTCCCATTTTCTTTCCTTTATCATAAATGCATTCAGCAAGGTGCATGTAATATACGAATGAAGTAACTTCCATCCCCGAAACAAAGCCCTAAAAGCCCCTCCCCCCACCCAATATCAATATAGGACCACGCCTGTTTTCATTACCTATCGGAGTCACAAACTGCTCGCAGAGTAAATATGCTTTCGTTTTGTTTGAATTATTTTGGTTGTTTTATTCCCCTGCTATTATCATGAAGCTCATGTAACCCGTCAACGTACTATCCAGGCTAACGCTCAAAAGCTATAAAGATATAATAATTTTAGATTAAAAGAAAATAGACTCGTTGGGTTTAGAGATTTAGTCTAATGTTTATAATGATACAAATACTGTTTTCCCCATCAGCATTATCACCAGAATATTTTTCAACAAACTTCGAAGCTTCGATTGGGCTTAGAACTATGTCAATTAATAATGTCAATTAAATAATAATAAACCCCAATAAGTTTTCCCACTTAAAAAATCCCTTGCCCCCACGCCTACGAAACAAACTCGCTGCACTACTGAAGAAAAAAAATCGTACTTCACTTGACTTCTTCAAAAAATATATGAAATGTATTTTTTAAATTCGCAATTTGTCCCTGGACCAATAAGGAAAAGCGCCTTGCCTCCTCTGGAAAAGGCATTCTACAAATCCAGTTGTTACCTTTATTAAAGATAAAATCTATCGTATTTGGAAATTATTGTTTTTATTGTTTTATAGTTTTCCATCGAGTTATAAATCAAGAAGAGTCGAATGAGACGTACACGTATTTATAACGTATGGTCACAAGCACTCCCGGCAAAGCTTTATCTGGCACCACTGAATTACACGAAATTAAAAAGAAAAGGAACAAAAGTGTGGTCTCGTGCGCCTGTTCCCCCCAAACAAAAAACAATAGGAAGAAAGAAACAAAAATACAGCACAAATTAAGGTGTAAAAATAACCTGAAATGGTGGGACCGTGATACAAAATTAATTCCAAAACTTGTTAACTTAATTGCTCAACTTCTCTTTGAAATCAGTAACTGATTAACTCTATTAAAAAAGAAAGAAAGAAACAAAAAGGAAGGAATAAAGAAAGAATTAATAAACAGCAACAATTATGGAAACAATATCATTTGAAATTGTGGGACTGTGTTAGGAAAAAAAATCGTTCTATTTTTTGTTTAACATCGTTGTATTCCTGACCGTTTCCTTGATACCATTAATTGATTATCCCCCTCCAAAAAAAAAAAAAAAATAGAGAGTAAAAATCGCTTGAAAGTGTTAGGATGTGTTCGAACAATCATTCAAAAACCTTTTTAAATTGTTGTTTTGCTCACCATTTCTTTCAAAATCAATAACACTCGCCCACCCTTAACACCCACACACACAAACAAGACAATTAAGAAATTAAAAAACCCAGCAGAAACTAAGGAAGGAATGATGAGAGAAAGAATTTAAAGACAACACAATGAAATTAAGGACTACAAATGTGCGACTCTGTAAGAAAAAAGTAGTTTTTAATTTTTTTAAATTTATTTATTTTTGTTTGAAATTGTTATAGTGCTCACCGTTTCTTTGAAATCATTAACCGTGATGACAGCGCCCATGGCGAGCATGGTGCAGACCAATATCGCAGTCAACAACCATTTCTGAACGGCCTTCAGAACAGTCAGATAGTGTGCTTCCGAGTACGGAGTGTCGTCCGTGAAGTCCTCCGTACCGTTCATGAATCCGAAGTCGGTCGTGAACATCATCGTCGGCGTCGTCGAAGACATGAATGACGACGATGGTTGTTGAAAGGATGCGGATGAGGGGGACATGAGCGATAGAAGGAGGAGTGAAGTGATTGAGGCTTGGGCTGTTTCCATAATTACCCGTAGTCAGACTCTTGCGATATTAAGATCTTTGATTTCGTTTCGATCGTGTTTTTTTAACGCTTTTCTGCAAGCTACGAAAAACGAATTAATATCTCAGGGCTGATACAACAAAAAGGAACGTCTTCTGCTTCAAGAAATAATTTTAAATAAGCAGTATCCTTACGAAATATCAAACGCAAATATAAAAATGTGGTTGATTTTTTTCTTCTCCAAGAACATACCGATAGGCGAAGCTCGATCCAACTGCACTTGCTTGACATGCTATAGCACAGTCAAAATAATACTACGACTGACATAAATAGCAATATCTAACGTGATCTACGCGAATTTACTTTCGAAACAATCATGCAGCTGTTCAACAAGCGTTTACCTACTGAGACGGGTGAACTTATGGGTCGAAAGGCCTGATTGGTCAAAGTTTTCACACGTGATTTTAAGTCATTTTCGTACGGATTCACGGGCTCCGCGACTTCAACGAATTCGTTTCACGAGAAGTTATACACATTTGAAAAATCGTTTAAGTCCGTAGCCCGTAGACATGTCGTAGGTGGCATTTCACAATCCCGTACGGGCATCGCGCAGTGGCCTTGCACTGATCGTGCAGTAAACGCACGATTTTTTGGTGCTCATTGGGAAAAAAACGCTCAAAATGGAACGGCGTCTGCACGGTCACCGCCCTTCTCCGCTCAACCTCTGCACGGGCTCCGTACGATTTCCGTGCGAAGGCTGTGGAATGCCTTCACGGCTACTGCACTGAAATTGCAAGATTTCCGTACAATCTCCAAGCAGCCTCTGTACGGATTTGCCCCAGCTTGCCCCCGAGGGCCAATACAAGAAATGGCACGATGCTCGTAGATAATGTTAACACAAACATCACAGCCCGTAGCCTCCTACGATGCCCCCAAGATCGCACGAAAAATCATAGACCAATTTATCGTACGGCACCCGGGGCAAATGTAATCCAGGCATTATCCACGCATAATAGGCATAGACTATCTGATAATTCATCGAACTTTGTACTGCTATACCTTACACATTGTTGGTTGATACACAATATGGTGAAAGTGGTGCTTTTCATCCTGTATGTTGTTGTGCAAAGGATGGCGACGCCAAATTGATATTTTGTAATTGTGATCAGTTTGCTATACCATTTGGAGTTTCCCATGTTCTTTCCGCCATCCACTCTGCTCAATTCACATACAATGTTTTTCATCATAGCCATCTAATACACAATTCTATCCCAATCAATGGCCAATAATTTTATCATGGTCTAGCGCCATCTGTCGCCCGAATAAACTTAATGCAAGAATGCGAGGCCGAACAAAGTTGATAGTGATATTAATTGATGAAAGAAATTTGAGTGACTGTCCTCTTTAAATTTAAGGGCGTACATAATTTCCAATAGTCAGAGCCTTCTTGATTCTACCCCTTAGTTGAAGTTAACAAGACTTTGTAGTTTGAAAGGATTGATTATCATCATGCTAATCCCCGTGAATTTCCATTTTTTCAGTCTGCAAAACGGTAAGCTTTGAGTTTGACTTTATCTGTTTATTGTCGACTTGACACGCGAATAAATGGGAGCCTAAAGTACTTGGTTGACCCCTGAAAAGAGAGGTCGACTTGCGGCACTGCCTTACATCAGAGGTGATTGTGATAGATGTTGCGTCAAATTGAGACAATTGATTGTTGTTTTATCGTTTGCTTATGTGAAGAGGAAATGAAATTGATCGTGTAATTCCTCAAGAAGAAAAATGAAGATTGAACGTGAGGAGGATTTTGTCAGTGATGTATCAATACCTTGGACTTGGGAGGGACAAAACAATATCAGGATACCATGTTCCATCTATTGAAGTAAGGAAACCCGTTTATCAGGGTTCCGGTTCGCATTGCAGTGAGGATGGGGAGGGAGGGGGTGTATCCACCGACTAACACAAATAGAATGTAAGTCTTTTCAGAATGTGCCTGTCTTTCGCGCATTCTGGGTAAAATCTTACATTATCTTATATATCTTAATCTGCTTACTACCAGTATATACATAGGCCTATAGCTCAAATTTTCTTCTTGGTCGTGAATATATCAGGAGGGCCGAATCGCCCCCTTCCCTCCCTTAATACAATTGTGCATGGTGGCTGTTGATAAAGTGTCCATTTCATGTCTTTCTGCGCTTCTGAAATTGGGTGAAATTGACGGAAGGAATTGAGGAAATCGTTACACAATGGATTAAAAGAGAGCAACATTTGAATCAAGAATCATTTAAGTTGCCTAAAAGGGCTAGCTCCTTAACTTACCACTTAACCTTGACATCTTCTAACTAATCGGTTGTTGAAAAGAGCTAGATGAAAAAGGCCTATGTAAATGTAGACGTAAGCCCAGGGAAGAATCTATCTATCTAGCTGTCTGTCTGTCTCTCTGTATACCTACATGTACCTACCTACTGCGTATCCACCTATGTGTTATCTATCTATCTATCTATCTATCTATCTAACTATCTATCTATCTATCTATCTGTCTGTCTCTCTGTCTGTCTCTCTGTCTGTCTCTATGTCTGTCTATATGTATACCTACCTACATACCTATCTACCTTCCTACCTACCTACCTACCTACCTATCTATACCATATTGCTCCGTTTAGTCTCATTTCACAACGCCCCCTATCGTCAGAGTCAGCAGCCTAACATGTTAGCCTATGGACGTTTTTTTTAAAAATCGTTAAAAATTCATTTTTTGTTTAAACGAAAAGCACATCCACCCCGACGTACGTTATCACTAGCTCTTTCATTGGACCCCTCATGTCTCATTGACTTTTGAAAGTTCACCCACCGTAATTTTTCAAAATAGGTTGCAAGCTCGCCATTGCCTATAATACACATGTGAAACAAGTCGAACTTTGGACTCAGTCTGCCAAGCGATTATACGATTATAGGTCAAGCACACGAAGGATAAGAAGCATGAATTATCAATTATCACTTCTGCTATGTTCATTATGTCCATTTCATCCAACCCCCCACCGTAATTTTTCCATTTAGTAAAAGCAAACATTTTGCCGAGTTTAGCCAAAACATGAATATTCATGAACGGTCAGACAATACAGCCTTTTAGTACGTAACGTATAGTGAATGGGAATGGGCGATGATCCGTCCAGGAGGTAGAGGTCAGTGGTTTGTGCTGGCAATGTTCACGCGAGCGAAAATGAGACAATCGGAGCAATATGCTACATCCTTATCTATCTAAATTCGGATTTACAGACGTTTCACGGAATAATTTATTTATTTTAATTTGTCATCTATCCATCTACTTACTTATCAACCTATCTATCGATCTATCTACGTATCTACCTATGTATCTGTCTATCATGTAGAGGTGTTGTGGTCTAGTGGTTAAGTAGCTGGACTTTGAACAACAGGGTCGGAGTTTGCATCCCTAGCTGCCACATCACTAACATCGTTCGGTACTCTATTAATCTACATTTGCCACACTCGACCCAGGTGAGGTAAATGGGGACCTGACAGGAATCAATAAGCTTAATTAGTCCAGAAACTGACCGATTTAATTTTCAATAATCTCCGCCACCGCGAGCTCCCCCTTACTTACTGCATAGGCATACCATCGGTGCGTACGGATTTCGTGGACAACGCCATCTTCGGCTTGCAGCAGGTGTAGGTGATAGAAGAGATTGTGATCGAGAAAAAATTATACCATCCAGATTATTGACTATAACTTGATATGCTAAGGCGCCATAATGGTAGCCATTCTAAAACTGGGCTAATAATGATCAGTATCACTATTATAATTATCAAGAAGGCGCGACGGTTCAGTTGTGGGGCAGGGGTCTCGTAATCTAAAGGTCCTGGGTTCAAAACCAAGTCAATGCGCTCGTGCCCTTTGGTAAGGCATTCATCCTCATTACCAAGTCCCTCGGAGAGGACATACAGCCGTTGGTCCCCCATATGCTTACTTACAAGCATATAATACTTTATTAGCAGTCAGGTAAAACAATCGTCAACCATCAACCACAAAATAATATTATTATTTTTGTCATTGTAAGCATTATCTATTCATCTCTATTTACTTACCTATCTATTTATTCTCTATAATATTAAACCATCTTCCCACCTATCTTTATATCTATATATCTCTTTATTTATATTGACATGTATTTCTATCTATTTCTCTATATAACAACAAATCTGTTTGTAATTTCTTGGCTGCGATGAAATGATTTCCGAACACAAATAATTGCAAGCAATCAACAAAAAAATATGCGTGTCAAATTTATTTATTTATGTAGGCCATTTATTTATAGCACCTTTTAATGTCCGAAAACAAATTTTATGTATTTTTTTACATGGCAATACATTATCTTGAATCTTGAAAAGGAGGACGACAAGAATAGACACTAGGGATTCATTTCATTTGGCCTAACCTGAATTCTCAAATAGACCCGTAAAACTTTGTTTTAAATTCTTTACATCTAACTTACAGGGCATCTACGATTCAGTGACACGCCCACTCTCATTACTCTCGACCCTTTTATGCAATGATAATATTTGTTGACTGCAGGTGCGCTCTTTCATCCATGTTGCCCCCTTTCAGGCTCTTCTACGCTTTCCACGTATCCGTTACACGAGGCTCGTCGACCTTTTATACTTCATGGATGATTTTTCACGCCTCTAGAATAGATACATCAAGTTCCTTTCATAAAGGTATTATTAATCTTTAGTAGATATTAAAACATCCCACGTGACACACACTCTCTCTCTACCTTCGCCCCCGAGGTATCTATCACGCCAAATGTGAAAGACACACGTAATCGAAACGTCAAGTACAAACTTGGTATTTTGTTTCTCTTCTTGGAGAGAGGGTTACCGATACACCTTTAGAGCCGGAAGGGCGTGTGTCATTATCGGAAAGAAGTTACGACCTCGTGATTTAAAGAAGAAGAATATGAAGAAAAAAATCATGTTAAAATGTCTAGGCACACTACCAGGTGACTATGCAGTTTTTTCCTTCTTCGAGAGGGTTAACAAAAAGAAAGTAAAACAAAGTATCGTATGCTAAGACCCAGAAAGGCATTAACTCACTTTAGATAAAAATAAAAAGAACGAATCTTCCCTTTGCCATCAGTAAACAGTTATGAAAATAGATATTTAAAACGTGAAGTACACAATACAAATATTTATTCTAGCCTTATTTCTTCTTCGCGAGGGTTACTTATAAAAAAAAGCAGGGTATCCAATGAAGAGACCAACAAGGTGGTTAACTGTTTTGTTTCTTCATATGGAGCAAACTCCCTTCTGGTCCTTATAAAGCATACGATTGTAAAAATAAATGTACCCGCTGCTTATCGATTTGTTATTCTCCGGCGAGAAGGTTACCGGCAAAAAGCTCATACACGTCACAATGGGATAGCAACACGATCGCAAATACTTTCGGCAAATCAACTCAAGGGTGATTTTGATACCCCTATCTTCCATTCTATAGTAATCATGTTCGGATAACGTCATACGTCACTGCGATGTCTGAACATTTTAAAGCCCCTCTGCACTAATTTGGCCAGGAGGGATTAGACCTCCCTGCATGGTCACTGACAGGTAGTTATCTCATCAAATCAGCTCTCAATTAACACAAGAAAACAGGGGACCATGGGGGCCAATGGTCACCGATTAAGCATTGTTTGCGATACAGAGGGCGTAAGTAGCTATAAGTAGTGCAGTGGGGCTTTACATGGTGATGGACAAGGTTATTGAATTTTCCAAAATATTTGCGATCGTGTTTAACAGCCTTCTGGCTCTTAAAGGAGACCATTATGAAAATAGATTCATCGGTTCTTGGATGGCTCTCTGTTTTTTGACACGGTGAAGTGACAAAATTGAGACGCTCGGGACCCAGGTGGGACCGTATACATGGAGCGTGGGGACACCGATTATTCTCTCCAGGCGCTATTTGTCTTCTTCCCACTCGGGTACACCTTCCGAAATGTGACGAATGACCTTTCCAAAGTTGTCTAGACGTGGAGATTTCGCCTTTCAAGTGTTTTTCTGGTCACGCAGTCACAACATGTTTAACGTTCAAAAAGGGTTAGGTACTCTAGTCCTGATAGCGTCTGAGATTCTTTTTTATCAACAGCTTCGGGCAAAATCGAATCTTAACCAAACAACAGCTTTGCCACAGTGCCTGAAATTAAGTACGTTGATGTAAAAAACAAGATACTATAATTAACCATCACGCATGTAAACAAATTGCACCAAGGGGAAGAAAACAACATCAAAACAGATTTATTAATTTATTAATGATGAAACAGTTTCGTTTGGGATTGATTTTCTATACTGAAGTGATAATAATGAAACAAAATAACATGTTGTTTTTGTGTAATGAATACCATTTATTTTTTGACGACAAAGTATACGAAAATACACTTTATACTACACCACAGGCTCAATAATGGTGTAGCCCTAGATAGACGTACCAATGTTTGCATATATATCTGAGATTGTAATACACAGTAAACATGAGGATACGTCGTGTTTCAGCAAAAATTGAGATTGAAAAAAAATATATTTATGAGATTATGAGCTAAGGACACTGAAATAAAATCAAACAATCTAAACACGTGAGGTTGATACGTTAAAAAAAACAGTACGCTGCTACAGGCTTATATACATCTGCTTTGCTAGTAAGACAACTCAAGAACACAATCATGTTGAGATCAAGATCATTGCCTAATTATTGGTAAAATATTGTCCAGTACAAGGGTGATTTTATTTCCCACTAACCTTGTGGTATTTATGTGCCCAATCTCCGTTGGTTTTTGCTTATTTTAAATAAAAGGATTATTATTAATGAGCAAAACAATACTCTAATTTGGATAGACTTAAATTGCCCCCCCCCCCCAAAAAAAAAAAAAAAAAAAACATGGTCTGACATTTCATTTCCTCCATCATGTCCATGTTGGACAATTTCTACAAATAGTGGGGACGTTCCAGGAGATGAAGATCGATGGAAGGAGGAGTAAATCGCGGGTCCCACGTGACTCATTACGATCACGATAGCTTCACATAATAGACTGAAGTAATTTTGTCACATCAAATTTCCAATATATTTTTTGAATTATAATTGTATGATGTTTTGGTATAATTTGGTCATTTCAACAGTGTTGCTTTAGTTATAGAAAGGTTAGGCTGTAGTGATAATTCATGCATGAAACATTTGAGAAGAAATGAACAAATTGAAGTTCATTGCGAGAGGTGTCACTGACCCTGCAGTTTCACGCTGACGGATGATCAGTAACATAAGTCGATGAGATGGTTATGAGGTATTAAGAGAGAGCATCGATATCTAATATATTTTCCCTTATAATCCACAGGAGACCGATCCGGGGTCTATTTATCTCATTATCCTTATCGTCCACATGGGACCGGTTCTTATTGGAGTAGGTAAGAGGTAGATAACCTCATAGATTGAACATCTTAGGAGAAACTCTAAGTTTCGGAAAAGGAGAGAAAAAATAAAAAGTTTGAGACCTTGAAGACTTATGGGCAGTGACATCTAATACCAGATTTAATTTAAAAATACTTAACACGAGGCGCCATATCTATGTTAATCCTTCCCAATCGGACGGTCTGAGTGTCAGTTCTGTAGAAAAAAACATTATTCAGGTTTTAATGGAAGCATCCATTAATGTTGAAGATTCATTTATCTAGACTAGACGGATTCTAATCGAGCGTAATTAATTCCCCCCAGATGCAATGTATTGCAAATTTTTAAATTATCATTAAATATTGGGAATAGAAAGCAATTCTAATTTGTTCATTTCTTCTCAAATGTTTCATGCATTAATTATAACTACAACCTCCTAGCCTAGCTTTCTATAACTAAAGCAAAACTGTTGAAATGACCAAATTATACCTAAACATCATACAATCATCATTGGACAAATATATTGGGAATTTGATGGTGACAAAAATTGCTAAGATATTGGTTCTTTACCAGAACTTTTATAAAACAAAAGACTTGAAGTAATGTCGTGTGAACCTGTTCTATCAAAATGAGAAAAAACAATTTCTTGCCCTCTGAATACCTATAAATCCGAAAGTGTCTGTACTTGTTTTTATTGGATTTGACTTCTAATTGGTATTATCATTTGAGATGCTAGAACATCGGGAAAGGTGCATGCATTTCTAGCCATGTTGGCTCGCCGAGAGGACGGGTAAGGGAATCCCTGGCGTGCCCTAGGGCGGCCCTATCGATCTCGTATAGTTGCGATTATGATGTCGGGAAACATTAGCTATTGGATCGCACCTTGCTGACAGATAGATAGGTAGATGAGTAGAGCGAAACGAAGGAGAGGAGGGAGAGAGGGAGAGAGAGAGAGAGAGAGAGAGAGAGTGGATCAGATAGGGAAGGGGATTTATGGAATGAGAGGGAGAGAGAGAGAGAGAGAGAGAGAGAGAGAGGGTGGATCAGATAGAGAAGGGGATTCATGGAATGAGAGGGAGAGAGAGAGAGAGAGAGAGAGGGTGGATCAGATAGGGAAGGGGATTCATGGAATGAGAGGGAGAGAGAGAGAGAGAGAGAGAGAGGGTGGATCTGTTAGGGAAGGGATTATGGATGAGACGGGGGGGGGGGGGGGGAGATGGGGAAAACTAAATATGTATATAAACAAAAAAGATAGGATAAACAGAGGAGGACTGACAAAGAGGTAGGGAAAAATAGAGATATACAAACAAAAAGTAGGGAGACAAAGACATTGGGAACAAGAAGGACATAAATAGAGCTTTCAACAAATCAGGGATAGAAAGGGTATGTGTGTTTAAAAGAGAGATAGTAGAGAGAGAGAGAGAGAGAGAGAGGGGTAGATAATTGTTCAAACGCAATAAAGAAGAAGAATACAACAAAAGAGAAAAGAAACATTTAAAAAAACGAACAGACGGACACAGAACAGTTCCCTATACACATCACACAATATATGAGATTGTTTTTGATAACAATACCAAAATTAATCCTGTCAACATGCCTTGAAAATATTTTACCATTAAGGTAAACAAAATAATTCTTCAAAACGTGATTTTATATCTTATGTAATCCTACTTTTATGTATGTTTGTGCATGAATTTGCCTTTGGTTCAAATAAACTGACCCGTCAGGGAAACAACCGTTCTTAAGCACGATGAATATCCTCGGTAACAGGGGGTATCTTACTGAGCGGCGAATGCTTGCGAATTTGGGGTTTTGCCACGGTTCGTAAAAGGTTGCAAAAGGTTTGTTAAAGGTTGCAAGAGAAGTTCGCAAACAGATTTTATTGTCGCTAACAGTTTTTCTTTGCGAAAAACATTTTCCCGCAAACAGTTGCAAACGTTTGCAAAAGAGTCGTAAGCCTTTGCAATCGCTTGTAAGACGGTGTCGCTGATGTTCTTTTGATTCGCCAATGATAGCGACTACGTGACTATATGGGTCCAACATATGTGTTAATAAAATCGACCCATTGAGTATCAGGAGTTAGTAAAAGGTCCCAAACATTCACAAATTGTTTCAGAGGATTGGCAAATAGTTTCTAATCTTCGCAAAAACTGTCGCTAATATTTGCTTTAAAGCTTATCTGCCGTAGTTTACAGGAGGGATTAAACCGCTCTACAAGGTCACTGGACAGGTGGTTATCTCATCAACTCAGCTCTCACTTAACATAAGAAAAAGAGGATCATGGGGGACCAATGGTCACCGATTAGGCATTGTTTGTTATATAGAGGGCGCAAGTAGCTACCAGTAGTACAGTGGGCCTTTAAGTCGCCAAGAGCTGCCAACTGTCGGTTTCGCAAACACTTTCGCAAACATTCGCTCAATTGTTGTTAATTGTCGCTAAACATAGCCGAGGCGAACCCTGATTTTCGCCAACATTCGTCAGAAAAGTTGGCGAATCCAAAATCGCAACGTTCGTAAGCATTCGCTGCTCTGCTTCCAGTGAACACGCTAGATGTAGGAGCCACGCTGCTTGCTCCATCGATGCATCGAAGCACTGTGAAGATACTTGGCAAATTTAAAAATAACCTTTAACATATTTAAATAATCTACATACGATGGTATCCCTAGAAATTTGTCGCCATGTTCTGCAGTACATGTATCTGTAATGTTCATATAAAGGAAACAACCAAAATATACGAAATAAAAGAGACACAACTAAAAGTTTATAGAAGAAAATGAAATGACAGAGAGACACAAACAAATACATGAATATGAATAAATAGAGAGATACAAGAGAGCGAGAGAAAATGAAGGAGAGGGGGAGATGTGGAGAGAATGAGGGAAAGAGAATAAGGGATATAGATAATAACACAGAAGGAGGAAGCGGGAGAAAGAAATAATAAGGAAGAGAAAATAATGAAGAAAAGAGATAAAAGTGGGTCTCAAAGAGAAAGAAAAAAATGAGAATGACAGACAGATGGGCAAAAGAGAAGTGGCAAACATTGGCCATCTTTCGCAGGTGGGGCATTCGATTCAATAAAAATATAATTGTCAAGGGCCGCGTCTGGTACAACCCTACACCACCTAACATATGGGATTACCCACACTTATTTTCACCTTACCTTTCTAGCGCTATGACACGAAATATGGACGACTTCTGCAAGTTGGTGTTATGTTTGTCCTGTGATATCCTAAGTACATTACCAACAAATATTTCAAAAGAAAACCTCGAGGATTTCCCAGCAGTTTAGGTTTCAGGGTTGATTTTATTTGGTTCTTTCGTGGAGCGTTGTTACAAATTTGAAGTTTTACAATAACAAGTAATACAATTTAAACAATAACGTTACTTAGCGATATGAAGCTATATCATGTGTAAGTTTAGAAACGTATCCATCTAATATTAAACATTAGTGTTTGTTTACCAAATAGGCAAACTTTTTTTCTTCGTATTGCTAAAGAGAGTTTATCAAATTTCATGGACTCACAGCGCATCAGCTTTCATTCCATAATCATATTTCCATCAATTTACGATTAATAATCTGAATTTTGATACGGTTGATGGTCATGAAGACGAAAGAGCCTAGGATATTTCCTTGTGGTACTGCGATTTGACATGTATCCGATTACTGCATTGCGCATTGTCATGATATGGTTCATTTCAAAAGAATTTCGGTGTACTTTTCAAATTATAGTTTCTTGCATATTGATTAACATTATGGTGTTCCTGAAGAAAAATGAAGAAGATTTTCGGTGTACTATTCAAATAATAATTTCTTGCATATTCATTAAAGTTTTGGTCTTCCCGAAGAATATTACTGCCCCAAATATTATGTCAATAACCGAAATTTAGTTTCGAATGTTTGGCTTTCTGTGAGTAGTTTCCATTTGTAAAGATATTTCGGTTTGTACCCATGCAGGAAATAAAATCACGAAGCGAAAGTTTCAAAGAAGGCTTTAAAGGAAGATCATTCTCATTATCTTTGTGAACCTGTGTTCTGTTATATCAACACGTCGTGTGATTATCAATGTATTTATAAATCATTTTCCATTTTTTCTTTTGAAATTTTGTTGGTCTTATTCCTTTCTTTCTAATTTTTTGTAATTACAGCAACGAGTTACGGGCAAATCTAGGTTCTCCGTTGTAGCCCTTCTATATCTTTCAATCTATTACGCATTCAGAATATCAAACTTTCTTTTCTTTGTACATTTTCTACATAATATTATACCGTAATTAATTGTATCAAATGTACATTTCATGCATTAAAAAATGTACGTTTGAAAATTTAGATAAAAACATTAATTTCAAATTACAATTCAAATACGTGAATCCTTCCGGTATATCACAAACCTAAACTGTGATACAACTATACAAGACATTTAAGCCAGTTGCTATAACAGATTCTCCACGCGGGCTTAGATTTTGATTGGCACTTCCGAATATAGACTTGCAACGTCATATCCGATGGGATATATGCATGGGTAAGACTACCTAATCAAATCACCTAATTACATTTATGTTCTATTAAATTACTCCAGAAAATACCCGGACTAATCATGTTTACTTCATTGCCGTAAGTATTGAATTATACGTATCGCATCTTGAGTTGCTTCTAATAATTATATTTTATAGACACACTGTGGTTGTATCGTTATTCTTTATTATCCAATGCATTTTCTTGGAAAATGAACCTAGGATGTGCGTCATTGTGATGTGCCTTTTGAAGTTCGTTAAGACACCAAATCCGTAACCCGACTTTGATTTCGTCTGAACTGGTTATGATTTTCTTTGGTTTCTTTCTCGTTTTTGGAGCTTCAGAAAATTATTATTATTGAGTTTATGAATTAGCCCAATATTAGGTAAGCAAGTACGACGAGAGTTAAAAAGTATGGAAATGAAAATAACAATCAAATAAATAAATAAAAACTCATTTTTTTAATCGTGTCGGTTATATATAAAAATATTTTTCTTATTCATTGTGTACGGATTAAAACAGGAGGCCATAAAAATCTCATATAGAGTTTTGCGTTATGGAGTTTTCATAATAGTTATCAAAAGACTATATAGTCTTTTTTCTTTTCTAAGAAAAAAACATTACAAACATAAACAATGGTTAGCTATTTTACACGCCTTAATATAGAAAAACAGTATAGGTAATTTGCTGTGCTGGAGATGTGTTTGTAGGTTGACCAATTTTATTCCGATATAAAAGCACTCACACACTCTCAACCACACAAACACGTACCCACGCACACGCATATACACACACACACACACACACATTCTCACATCAGGGCCTTTGTGGGGCACCTGATTGTGGGGTATTTCTGTGCGTTCCAGATATACCTTGTGGTCCCCTACTAGTGGGGTATGTACAACCTGGCGATAACAACCCGGCGGTGTGCTTACGATGTTACCATAAAAAAGTGTGCAAGTTTTAGCACACGCTCACAAAATGTCATTTATGGGGTACCACTTCTAATGCCCCGCAGGGCATAGGACACCGAATATACAGTCATTTGAAAGACTTTACTCTGTGGGGTCCTGAAAAAATACCCCACAAAGTAAAAATGCCTCACAAGGGGTATGTGAAGCGCACATAAAACCCCACAAGAATGCTGAGGTGAGAGCACACACACACACACACACACACACACCATTCATACTTTATATTATTCATTCATATGTTATATTATACATTTAAAATAAATAGGCATGCATATAAAACAAAATCGAATGCATAAATTCATTTAGGCCTATATATATATTTATACACAAGAACAAGAAAAAACGATGCTCCGTAGACGAAGAAATTGGTTTAGAAATGTTCGCCCTTGGGGCTTTGTCAATTAATGACGCTTTGGCGCATTTTATGCGCACATTTTGATGCATATCAATAATATTTTTTTTTAGAGTAAAATAGAATCATTATTTGACAAAGTCCTTTTTCGTCTACGTAGCATCATTATTTCTTGTACTTTTGCGAATTTTCTCAACTCAGAGCTGAAATCTAGACTTTATTCTATATATTTACAATTACATGTGCGGGTGTGTGTGCGTGTGCGTGTGTGTGCATATGTATAGTTAACAAACCCATATCTCTCTACTCAAGAACCTCTCTTCCTGCATTTTTTCAATGCACAGATTTTCTCAGTAACCCACTTTCCTATAATACAGAGCGTGGTATATATAACCGAGATATATTTCATGAACCCTCATATAAGGTCAAGTAGAGTCAGTACCGCGCAGGTCCTTGAAACATAACTATTGATTTTCTTCCAATCAATACTGAAACTAGGTCTGGGTCAAGATTGACCCTGGCGGTCATGTCGGTACCGCCAAGCTAATGAAATTAAAGGGAACGTCATTCTTCTCCTTCGTCACTCATCATATTTTTTTATACAAATCCACAAATAAAAATCTATTCCGTCATAAATAACTAAGAAAATGAAAGTTTGTGACGCTTTCTGTACAGAGCGAATTGGAGAGGAGATCGCATAATACCGTCACAGTGTTGCGAATCTGTAGTTCACTGATGACGACTTCAAAATCCAATACTTTCCGATTTCTAATGAGCTTTTGCTCAAACATTTTCATAATTTGTCTCTCTCATTTTTCAGTTTTTATCAAAACCAAATTAATATGAGGGTGGACATTTTATTTACTGGGGGGTCATGAATACGAAATGAGTGGGGAACTTGGTCAACAGAAGTATCATAGGAAAACAAAAGACAAGGAAGGGATTATCTTAACCACTAATATAATTTTGCTAGTCCTAACCCATCCCACCGTTTCTTTTTCTATTTTTTTCTCTTCTTTTTTTCGGGGGGGGGGGGGGGGGAGAGAAATAAAATTTATGAAAGGGGCCATGGGAAAAAGGAATTATGTTGGTTTTAAGAACATCGTTAATGTAATTGCTCAGCGAAACATTGGTGAAAATTAATTATAAATTAAAATTGGAGTCATCTTTATTATGATATTCATTTTCCGTATCTTGTTCATGCTGGCAAAAAACAACTCATTTAGTCAAAGACACATTAGACCGCATGTCATTCAAATGCCAATCTCGCAAGGAAAAATGAAATATGAAAGCAGTACATTTGATATGTAAAAACTATATTATGATAATCATCTTCAACATCTGAATCATCGTGGAAACATAAAGTCAAAAGGGCACCAGACTGCATGACTATCATATATCGACCCCGCAAGTAAAATAAAATGTGAAAATCAGCATGCTAATGGACGTGCGAAAGCGAGAATAAGAGCGTGATGTAGGAAATTAGTTCCATTTTCAATCTCCGATGCCTGATTTTTCTGAGCATATTTTCATCAGTTATTGATCTTCCACCCTTCACTATTTCTTCTTCTACACAAAAATGAGACCCTCGCTAGTTGGATGTTGACGAGATTAGAAACCAGGTTGAAAAAAAAGTGTGATATAATGCATGTTGTTGTAATTGACTCTCTAATACGTATTTGGAGATGAAGTTGATTACGAGTCATGCAAGAGGCTGTTTGCAAGCAATTAGGAAAGGTTGATGATCATTGAGTACTGAAGAAGTTATGTATTCAGTGATATTGTAGAATGATTAAGATGAACCTAACCTGACTCAATCGCATGCATGATACACACACAAATTGTTGGGTCACAACCTTTCAAGTATTTCTCGCTATATTTCTAATATGATCACATTTGAAGAATAATCCTTTTCAGATGAAATTTCTATTATTATCCTTCAAAACTGAAGTGAAAACAGTGAGAAAAACTAAAACCTTCCTTTTAACATCCTTTTCTTTTCCATCTACGACTCATTTCAAGAAACTCTGACATACATTCACTATTACCCCGAGCAGTGCCAAGGCGTCTGAAGTTGCTTTAGGGATCACATAAGAAATTCTTCAAGTATTTGGCGCCAGCATAAGCTACACAATGTAATTACAGGGATAAAGAACCAGAGAGAGAGAGTCCTAGAAACAATAGAGGAATGGGTGTAGGCGTAATATTCTTTTTATATTCTAGAGAATAATTACGTTAGATTTTTTTGTCATTATCTTGCCGAAAACATGAAAAACAACACATGAGAAAGACAACGAGGAGAGAGAGAAAAAAAAAGCAACGAAATACAGATAAAAGATGATGGCATAACAGATGGAAGATAAATAGCGATGAGGAGAGAAGTGAAGAGAATAGCAGAGAAGAGAAGGGGGTTAGAGAGAAAGAGAGAGAGAGGGAGAGAGAGAGAGAGAGAGAGAGAGAGAGGGAGAGAGAGAGAGATAGAGAGGAAAGAGAGAGGGATGAGGTGAGATAAGAAAGACATACATTCAAGTGTAGAACTCGGTACTTTATAAAACTGGAAACGTCTACAGCGAAGCTATTAAATTCAGGATGCTGACGAGTCTGCGACTACAAACTTATGGAAAACGCAAAGACAATACAAATTCTAATTACAAGGAAGCTTCTACATGCAAGCTTCACAACCCGAAAGGTTCTTGTACCCAGCAGATACACACAGGATTAACTAAAAACGTCCCCCGTCTCCTAAACAAATAGATGAAATACAATACGAGGCCCTGGCGAAATGAACAAATTTCCCGTAATTTCCTGAATAAATCTAATCTCATCCAAACGCCATTTGCGTACCGTTTTCATTAACCAATGGAGCGCAGACGACAGAGAAAATCGTTTTGCTCACGTAATGCAATCAATTTTGGTGTACCAAAACCCAATCTCAACGGGCGATACGACGGACATCAGGACCCCGGTCACACCAACAAGACCGATACCGGACCGACCACAGGCCGAGACAAACAATTACATTACCTCCAATGGCAAGAATCGGTCGGTTTTGAGTCGGTGTGAAGTCGGTTTGGCGGTGTGACCGTGTGTGATACGACGGACACGACGGACATCAGGACCCCAGGCACACTAGTAAGACCGACACCAGACCGACCACAGCAAATTACGTTACCTCGAATAGCAAGAATCGGTCGGTATGGAGTCGGTGTGAAGTCGGTGTGACCGAGGTATAAGGGGAAAGTAACATGACCGATAGAGACAGCAGGAAAGGAGGGGGGTCTTATCAAAATGGTTGATTTAGGAAGAGGAAGATGGGGTGGTAATTTCACGGTTGTCCAAGCCCATGGGATGGCCGCCCTTCAGGCGTTGCAGGGGGTGTATTGGAGCCAATATTAGAGGACCTCGGCCAATAACAAGACGCATAGAGGCTACAATGTTGTCTTGAGGATGCTCCGATTTATCAAGCAAACATTTAATAACAGCAATTTCACCTCAAAGTCCGCTTTAATCTCAATAACCGTCTCTGACCATCTATGAACTGTCTACTATAAACTAAAAGCCGTATCAGCGTCAATGATGTTCTATCAAAGGGCCCTGCAATCACTATCAACCAGCAATTGTCTAATACTCAATAACACCTGGGTGAAGAGAGTAGCAAGTGTCGATTAGTGTCTGTCAATGGACGTTAGTGTCGGGCTGTGATTCGAACCTTTAGCCATTGGATTTAGAGTCAAGCGAATGAACCACTGCACCGCGACACCTGCAATTATTCAAGCAAGGTATCAACTATCTACACTGTGAAAAATTTGGGCAATATTTGTCAACACTTTGCCCAAAGTTGTGCCAATAGTCAACCCAACCATCTATTGGGCAATATTTTCGTATTTTGCCCAACAGCTGGTCAAGATTTTCCCAACAAGTGGGTTACCGTAGTCGGGCAGTTGAAGGGTCATATATTTGCCCAAATTTTGGTCAAAATACGAAACAATTATGCACGTGTAAAGTAGGGAACTTACGTTTACCAAATACCACTGGGCAAAATATTGCCCAATAGATGGTTGGGTTGACTATTGGCACAACGTTGGGCAAAGTGTTGAAATAATATTGCCCAAATTTTTCACAGTGTAGTCATATCCGTTAAGCAAGGTAGTCACGCTTTATTTTTCCGTTATACTCTTTAAAGGGATCCGGTAACTTTGTCTCAGATTCTGAAAAAAATTCCTGGATTTAGCTCATGATGCAATGATAATTATAAACCTTTAGGTCAGTCAGGAACCCCATGACTTTTACAAGCCGATCGCCTGTCTGATTATCAAGATATTTATGATTGGAATTACACATTTTGAAAGACGTTCGCCTGACGGTTTTCATAACACTACAGTCTATTGCAGAAAACGAGTATGGTAAAACCGGTCACTCAAAGATTTTTACTTTTTTGAGGCATTTCTTGATCATTTTGAAGCGCAATTTTTTTAGGGCTTCAATATTACACCATATCACAGACACTGATAACACGTAGGGCCGTGTATCCCAGATTTAACATTGTTAAACGATCCCTTTAATGGTGAAATTGCAATGAAATCCTATACAAATGGCGCCGCCCCCCAAAAAGGAGGAACAAAGGAAGAGAGAAATCTGTATTAATAGCTTATTAGTCATAAAGTACTGTATGTCATTTATACCCTGTTCCACAATCGTTTACACTTGTTTCATGTAGAGTTAAGAAAATATTGAAAACCCAGTTTTAATCAAATTATAAATCGAATTCCCTTACAGTGTTAAAAGGCTGTATTTTTTTTCAAAGTTCGAATACAGTTACATGAAGTGTATATTCGGATACTCCAACAGGAATAAGCACAATTAAACATATTTTGGTGGAAAAAAATGTTTGATGACAAATTTGTTTAACAGTCCGTTTGTCGCAGCATTGGTTAATAAAATACATTGTTCATTTTGTTTCTAATATTAGATGGAATCGATTTGATTAAGTGTCGTTTTTTCAGAACAAGAGGGGAAAATCGTTTATATTACAGGAAAAACTTTTTGGTTTTGGGAGATAGTGAGATAGAGAAAGAGATATAAATAAAGAGAGAGAGAGAGAGAGAGATAAAGAGAGAGAGACAGAGAGATAAAGAGAGAGAGAGAGAGAGAAAAATAAATAAAAAGAGAAATGGAGGTGGAGAGAGCAAGGACATTAATGTTTTCAGGCTATTTCCAAGTACTATCGATTTCTTTCGTTTCGTGGTCCTCATTTTCGTTTCCTTCCTGCGAGACGGCTTTATAAACCTACAAATACGCCATTACAAGCATTTCTCAAGGTCTAACACAATAAACATCCATTATCTACTATCTAAAGATTTCTATAATCTTCTTTTGGAGGAAATCTGCGGATGCGCGTCATTACCTTAAAACAACATCTGTATTAGTTTCTATACAATGACAATTTTATGGGTATTTCTTCCGTATCCCTTGCGGGTGGAAATTCTACCCATGTTTTGATTTTCACACTAACTCTCTCCCCTGAAAGATTAAACAAAAAGCCGAGTTCTGGGGGGTGTTTCACAAAGATTTTAAGTCGAACTTAACTCTAGGTTGGACTTAAACATTAAAGTATTTAGACTTTGATAAATTCCACATCAAGAACATGAAATCTACCACCATGATAATACAAAATATGATTGATTTGAATCAACATTATTTACCTTTTAAAATAACTTCTACAAATATTTCTAAAGATGCTAACGGCTTTCCATAATTGTTAAGTCCAACTTAGAGATAACTTCAACTTAGGATCTTTGTGAAACACCCCCCTGGTCATATTGTGAAGAAAAAAAACTGTCTGGAAGCAGTCTTGAAAGAATGCTGTCTGTCTGGAAGCAATTAAAAGTAGCAATTGGTTTATACGGTAAAGCATACGGAATCATCAAATAGAAAAGATAATGAAACACACATGCACTGTACACCTAAACAGGTACATGGGACTACACACACACATGCGACTATCCTGTTTGTGTCTAAACACGTCCGCTCTTACGTGTCATAGCTGGAATATGAGGACAATGGAAGAGCAATCACTTTAAAGGTCAATATAATTTGGTTTATGTTTTACCTTTCTTCCAAACTGACATGTAAAGAATGAGGAAGCTCACAGACAAATTCTCACCTTTACCAAAACCGAACCTTCCCTTTAAAGAGGAAAGACAAGACAATACGTCACTTCACACTCCCATGATACCATACATGTATGTCCTTTCATTCCTTCCGGGATGTTTTAAAAGCATGATCGCAAAGACTTTGGGAAATCAGCTCAAGTGCCTTTTCATTAGCCGATTGTATTTCTGTTAGAAATCATGTCCTCACATTCCATAAGATGACGAACATGATGGGCAGGGAAATTGAAATAACATCGAATTGATTTGCGAAAATCGTGATTAAGGATGATATTGTATTCTACTATTCATTGAACTTCGTTGACTTTATCTATCAACATTTTGTTTGCATATGACGTAAATGAGTAGCAAAGAAATATTATACAAACAGCACAGTGACTGTTTATTAATTGAATAACAGTAACAAACAAACGTACTCTTTTTTAGAGCTCATCAAGTAGTAATAATGCTGTTTCATACATTCAAATTAGAGCTTTGATATTTCACATTCTGAAGAAATAAAATCAGGACAAATCGATTTTTCTCAAACTCAATCAAATTACGAAACTGTGCAAGGGTATGAATAATTTAGTTGTTAACTGTATATTTTTTCAACAAATTACCCTTATGAGCAGTTGTCTGGGTATTATACAATTTGGAATGTCTAAGTATGAAATTTAAAGACTACATTTACTTTAAAACAGTCCGTACAGTGGAGATAACGGTTAGGAAGAACAGGTTTAATCCCTCGATGCGCATGGTTAATTCAATACGTTACACCAAGTACCCTATTATGCTGAATTCCAAATAGATATTTAGTATACACATAAAATGGTCCTTGTTTTGGTCCTAGAATATATTGTACGTTGATTGGTATACACTGAAAGAACTCCAAACTTCCTGGAAGTCTCTAAATGGGTTAAAAGGAGGGAATATAAGTAAAGATCGACGAAATCGTAAGGTAATATAGAACAATAACCAAAGTGATCCGTGTGGACAAATAAGAAGGAAAAAAAGAGTGCATTTGGAAAGATGCATTAACTATAATAGTTGTATTCCCAGAACGTGAACGAAATATGTGAACAATATAGAATATAGAGCACTAAAAAGCATAGACCATGTAGACAATAATAAGAAAGGCGATTGACGGAAAATGATAAAGTTACGTGCTCCCCCTGTTGCTTTTCAGCTAATGGTCTAGGTGCCATTAGGGGCCAGTCTAGGGCAACCTGTAAACCCATCGGCCATAAAGCGACCTAATCTAAATTACCCCCTTTCTTGAAGGGATGTGATATCAGTATCTATTATTCGCTTAAGATATGGATTTGGTTCAAGTGAAAGTCTCGAAGGCAACCTGCAATTTGGGCCTGATGATCAACCTGTTTTGCCTGCTGATGCGAAACCCATTCCAACCCATTTTATTTCCCCCGTCTCTCTCTATCTTTCCTTTTCCTCTTCTCTCCCCCTCTCTCTCCCCTTGGTCTTTCTCCTTTTTTTTTAATATCTCTCTCCCTAGACATGTATGGTATCTCCCTCCCCTTTTCTCTTTCCGTCTTTAGTTCTCTCACCTTTTTTATTCAATAGGTTTTTTTTATTGATTCCAAACAATACAAATCAATCTTAGAAATATAATACAGTTGTTGTTCCTTGACATGAATTCAAAATATTTTCATTACATCACACATCACATCACACACATACACCCACACCAACACATACACACACACACACACACACATACACGCGCGGCGCACGCACACACACTCTTTCTCCCACACAGCCTCCCCCAATTTTCTTTCCTATCCTTTTCTCACTCTCTCTCTTTCATTCACCCCCTCACTCACTCACTTTCTCTCTCTCTCTATCTCTAGCTCTCTCTCTCTCTCTCTCTCTCTCTCTCTCTCACTCTCTCTCCCCACGTCTGCATCCCTTGGAGAAAAAGACTTACGAGGGATGCAGAATGGATCGTAGAAATCAATTTACCCAGGAAGAAACTGAAAACAATTTCAACAAAATACTTTCCTTCTAGAAACTGCCTTTCCATCATCATATTAGATTCATCAACGTGGATTCGTCTACTTCCGAACGAGACTTTACAAAAGACTGTCTAGTTAACATTTGGCCTGCGATTAGTCTACGGGGCCCATATCCTGCCCACATCCCACTTTCCGTGCTGCCGTGAGATTTTCGTACGGATTCACGGGCTCCACGGCCTCTACCATTTTGGTGCGCGGGAAGTTATACAAATTTGAATGAAAATCGTAAGCCCGTAGACATGACGTAGGTGGCAGTGCACTATCCCCGCAAGGGCATCGCGCGAAGGCCACGCGCTAGTCGTGTAGCAAACGCACGTCACGGCGGCTGCACGGTCACCGCTCCTTCTCCTCGCAACCTCTGCACGAAAGCTGCACGGGCTCCGTACGATTTCCGTGCGAAGGCTGCGGAGACTGCACGGCTACTGCACTGAAATTGCACGATTTCCCCGGCCTGCTCCCGAGGGCTAATTCAAGAAATGGCACGATAAGCATACGCCAATACCCCGCTTTGTAATGGCATCAAACACTTTCAAAGGATCAAAATCAAACTTCCGGAACAAACAATTTTAACTGCAAGTTGTGGATTTAAAAATCCGATTAAATTTTTGTTATGTAACGCGTTTTTTTTCTTTCTTTCTGACAATTTTAGTGTATTGTAGCTCATATTATTCAAATTTGGGCGCTGCTCGAATCAAGTAACGGAATGGGGGAAATAGAGAAAATATCTTAGATTGCTTTCTAAAACCCTAATCGATTATTATCGTGAACTTTTGAGAAAGTGGGCGAGCTGCCAAAGGCAGATGGATCTTGAATGTGAAAAGGGAAATTCCCAAAGTGATTTCTTACATTCCTTGTCAAGATGTCTAACAAACAAACAATTACTCCATAAATCTTAGGAAAATTTAAAATCAAGAAGACTAATTGGCACATAAACTTTGAATTAGTGGAATAAGCCAAATTCAAATGCCATAAATAAAGTTGTATCTCTATCGTAAGTGATAAAACGAATGCTCTGTCATTCAGAATATATAGTTTATAATAAATCATGGTCTTACAATTTATTTTATCTTATAAACCCTCCTTTTATGTCTATGTCACGAATAATACACGGACTACATTTTAACGGATTCATTACTGAGATAATCTAGCACATTTTATCTTAATTTTGAAATAAAACTCTTTTATCTAGGGCTTCGACTAAATGCCTTCTATCACGCTCAATTTTCGCTGACTGAGAGTGACAGTTGGTTTCGAAAACGCCACGGGTAATCAACAATATCATTCCTGATAAATCGCATTTATTAGAAAGGGAATTCGTAGAAATTAACGCAAATAGCCTCACGATAAAAAAGCAGAAGAATGTTATGCATCTATTATGGATGAGATAAATGAGTCTGGATGCCTAGTACAGAAAAACAAATCCAGATAATTTGCTTTATGTGCGCCATTTCTTTTTGGTTCATCTCAGATTTTTGTCTGCTTTCAATTGCCAGTGAAAGAAAAAAAACAAAAAAACAAGTGCTATGGTAATTAAATACATGAAATGGAAACTCTTTTGATCATGGTGGTTAAAACTTAAGATTTCCATTATTCGAACGATATGCCATTTTCTTTTAAATTTGTATTAACACGTTACAGTTTGTCGAGTTGATTTAAATAGTGTATGTAGCTTAACAAACTGCAATCGGTCTTTATAGAACTCGATTCATTTAGAAAGAGAGAGAGAGAGAGAGAGGGATTTATTAAGTATTTGAATTTCTAATTTCTAATTCTAAACCCACATCTTATAAATTAAATTGTAAAATACAAAATCCAAGTTTCATTCATTTTAATTTCCAAATATACTGTTAATTGTTATGGAAAACTTGCCCCCTTAAATTGGAATAATTTTTCTTCCTTTTTTCATTAAATGAATGAGAAAATATGACTTGACAGGGAAGCTTTGAGAATATCTTATCTTTAATCTATCAAGAATAAATCATATTCACTGTCTCTACCCTTTCATGAAAACATGTAAAGTAAAATTAATCTACTTTATTGGCAACATTATAGTCAAAAGTCACATTCATTCAAGATTTTTTTCTTCATTTTTTTCTTCAAAGTTTCAACCAATGCCTTTGGAAAAGTGCACATCGATTTAGTTCGTAAACATCCGATTATCCAGTATGACACCATGCATGTAACGTTTTGGTGGTCACATTTTCCTAAGTTAGAACTAGACTGTCCTCTTGTTATACGTTGCCGGATAAAACGGTCACCAAACACATGTAACACGGTCGTTTTGCTATTTATCCTATTAAAATTTTGAAAAATCATAATGATAATTGAGAAACCATTTTTACTATTCACAGCAGTAAAATCATAGAAACGATGCAGTATATGGGAGTTAGCTCAGTCTTATATTAATCCTTCATTATTTCATTTAGTTAGTAGCAACGTTATCATCATCAACAAAAATGGATGATCTATACCTGTTTAAAAGTCTCTTTTATTCTTATAGCTTTTTAGTGGCGTCAACAAACTTTGCCCTTTCTTAACTATTTCTGCGAGTATACAGAATAGCAATTCTCTGTCTCATCGGGCTAATCTTTCCCGCTGTTCGCCAAGAGGAATGTTTCTGATGATAATTCCTTATCAGCTGTCCATATACTGGTGCGGAAAAAATACTTGTTCAGAAATACTTTTCTCACAAGATCATTTGAATTTGAATTTCATATTCATGTTTGGTTGTTGACTGTATCCCCTGATGCATGCATGCTGCGGGAAAGGGATTACCTTTTGGGCGACTTGCAGATCCGTCTATGATCCCTTAGTTTCTTCGCCTTCACCTTCCGTCTCTCCCCAGTCTTAAACTTGTTTTTAAAACAAGAAGATCACCTTTCCCCCTTCTCGAGGAAAAACGTGGTCAATGTAAGCAGCTAGCGCATCGCGATTGTTCGGTTCCAGGCGGACGCCGGGTAGAGAAACTACAACATGGAATATTTGCGCCAATTTTGGAAGGGTTCGGGGAAAAAGGAATCCCTGACATTCAAGAGGAAGAAAGAGAGTATTTAAAACCATTATCTCCCTGATCTCTTATTTTTAAGCAAAATACCTTGAAATGACATTTTTCTTTTAAAAAATACAAAAACGATTGCTTCAGGAGGCATCCGGGACTTCAAAAAACTAGACATAAAGACCTTGAGCCTGTGGCTTTTTTCACAAGAGAGATGTATTTTCTGAGGCGTGTGACCTCAAAAAGAGAAACGGGATGACATCATGGAATGGAAGAGCTGCCAATTAGGTGATACATGTAAGAAGAAAACATTTTTTTCTTCCGACAAGTGATGATTATGGATATCATAACAAGAAAACAAAAAGCTCAATTGCAAATAACCTTTAGGCAAGTTCAACATGCGAACATATAGCGATGATATTTTGCGTAACCCAAACGTGATTTTTTAAAGTAATTAAATAACCCTGATGTTGATTTAATGAAAGTCGGAGCAGTCTTGAAATCAAAAAATTGAAATCTTTGTGGTTAACATAAATGTCAATATTTACATAATCTTACAGCTAACAGCATTTTTGAAGAAATAAAAAAAAAATAGTCAAAAAGGCAAATGACGGTTAACAATAACACTTACCGCTAATTATATGAATATAAGATAATTAAAACCCTGTCTAGATGTAAAGCTATCATGATGTCTAACTTATATTCCATTATACCCTTCATAGATTAGGGGGTCTTAAACGATTTGTATGCAGATATATTCCGAGAATATACAGTTCAATTCAATACAAATCCCGAAGAAAGAAGCCTTCTCTAACCATTTGCTTTTTAAGTCCCAGAAGATTATCTTTCTTTCATAAAATGAATAAAATCAGACAACGTAATTCGATTCCTATACAAGCCTGGCTAGTAAATTATATTAGAAAGTATGCTAAATCTCAAAAATTTATCCCCACGAGATTTCGCTTGTCACTTATGCTGAAGAAAATAGAACAAAATGATCAAACAAGTTCAATGCTCTATATACACAGGTCAGAAAGTGGTCATGGGGAACTATGACATTTATGTTAACCACAAAGATTAGAACTTTGTTTTTTTTTCTTTCCCTTTTTTAAAATAATTTTTTTAGTCAGCCCCGTATCTTTCTAATTTTTTTAAATTCAGATTTCTTTGTGTGTGTGTGTGTGTGTATGTGTAAACAAAATATACATTTTTTTTAAGGAGGGGAGGGGGGGGGGGGGGGGGGGTGCTAAACACCTCCCCCAACACACAATTTCAGTTCCGTCCCTGCCCAACACGAGCTCATTACAAGAAATCGGGAATATTTTCTTCATACAATTTATAAGGTCAATTAAAATAAAACATTTGACGAATCATTTTCAACTATAGGGTTTTTATCAACCAAACAAGCTGACACTGATGTAAAGAAGACCTAAGCTCTGTAAAATGTCATGTCTCTTTGTGTAAATGTTTAAATGAAATAAGATCAATATTTCTGGCCGAATTTCCGTGGTCATTAAACGAATGAACTCCACCGTTCCCCCACCCTCCGAAACAGCATGCGATCTTCATTTAGGATTACTACAGTATATAATATAGGCCTACTTTACTAAAATCGGTTAAGTGAAAATTATTTCATACAGGATATCACCTAAAAGTAATTTGAAAACCAAATTATCTAACAAAATATTTATTACCTTGTTTTTCTGTCAAATATTCGACAGTCATGAAGACCAAAACTGACCGAACAGCAATGTACAACAGCGCCCTCTTTCGAGCAGACGCTTCATCTAGCACGAATAATTCGGTCTATCCGAGGTAAGTAACTGTATGAAGTGTACGCGCTTATAGACAAGGTCTTAAACAATATCACCCATTCAGTTTCAAGAAAACAATGTGAATAGATTAAAGGAGATATACGAAAGTGTTTCCTCCGATAATATATGCAATTGATATCATCAGAACGGAAGTAACGCTCATCATAGGGGCATGACCCAACATGCATTGTCAGTGTACATTGCACTATAAAGGTTATTCACCGAAGTACCTGAAGGCTAGAGTGTTGCGGTGTTTCACCCATAAGCTGACCCTGTGGCGACCCCTTTGCGTCTTCACCTACGAGCAGTGACAGAGTTAAAAGGGGGGTAGGGGGGGGGGGTACAGGGGGTACAGGGACGAGTTTTCCTCAAGCGAAAAGCAAGAAAGAAGGGGAGAAAGGGAGAAAGACAGACAGAGAAGGAGCAGAACAGAAAGGCGAGGAGATATGGAAAGTGAAACCGAAGCTCCTCCCGAACTCCCCAATCAGTTGCCTGTTTGAGTTCGCATCACCTTTTATCCATTGAGAAAACCAGTGTTCATCTACTAATGCCAGTGCCTACCCCCCTTTCCAAGATTGGACCTATGCTGCGCCACTGTTTTCGAGTAAGGGTAATCTTGTACAAAATATTCACAAGAAGTAATGGAACACCTTTTCATTCAACAGAGCCTTCACTGATACATTTTTATGTGAAAAGGAGAGCAATCCTAATTAACTATTGAGTCCTATTATATCGTTTTATTATTTCAAAGCGGATTTTCAGAGGCAACTGCTTCCTGTCAAGCAATTTTCAAAGGGAGGTATGCAAACGGCAGCAAAGATAAATTAATCTAGTCAATACAAAAAAAATAAAAAAAATAAAAAATGGATCAGAGTCTTTTTTATGTTCGTAAACCCCATTCATATGGAATGAGGTAAATTCATAGGTCAAAGTCTTAAAGAGAAGGTCCTGTTCTGTGAAAGGTGACAAATAATTTGTGAGCATTTCATTTTTGTGTTTATGTTAGAGTGGAAGAGTATCATAGATAGAAACAAAGTCCCTAGAAACATGTGAAATGGATAGCTCTTCAAATGCCGAAATAATGCCAAGTAACACCTAACGGGGTTAGACCATAACTTTCATGCCACATGTTTATGAGCTCTCACAGTATATATCAATACCTATATGCTACATGATTAACCTTGTCAATCTTTAAGTTCAACTAGCCTAGACATTCAAACGAAATGAGAAAAATAAATCTCATCTCCCATCTTTCCTGACATAGGCTTACATATAAGATCAGTCCTTTTGACCAGGCACGAAAAGTCTGTGAATCGGGATGTCGAATAAAATTTACCAACTAGTCAGCCGAACATTTCCAAACGAAAATAACCTTTAACAACAATATATTAAAAAGGGGGGAAAGCCCACTTCTGTTTTTTCACATTTTCCGAGAGAAATTGACACATTTCACTCTTGAGGATTGTATTTTCATTACTGTCATTTTATGTTTCATCCCTGTTGTTTTCCTTTTTTCTTATGTGCTAGTTTTAATCAGAAGTTGAAGAAAAATAAGTGGTGATTTGAATTTATGTGGCCTTTTCTTGACTCAGCTTCGGCTACAGTGTCACATAGCCGGATTTGAATTGAGTTTATCAAGCCATTAATCACAAGGTATCACCGCAACAACATTGGACACTCGCGGTTATCTCTGCGTAAAGTTTTCAGCACATGAAACCGTGTCTTTGATTTATAGGCTGCAGCCAGTCTCATTCGTGGTGCTATTTCTGCACATCCGTTAGTAAGTGGGCGGGACCAAGTTTCGTTGTTAACGAATGGGATCGCGCGTTTGTGGTCACGCGGTCTGAGGATACGTGCACCAGCTGTTATACGCACACACAATCGAGCCAATACACAGACGGGCAAGCAATTCAATATCAAACACACTCAGCGTTGTGTTCGTCTACCGTGGATGTTGAACTATTCCTCCGAGTGCGCCGTGGCGTGGGGTGGGCATTTGGCGATGAGTAGTTTTAAACATTGGTCTTATAGTAGCAAGGTGGACAATATAAGAACTCACCATCAGACAAGACACTCATTATATGATTGCATTGCAGAATGATGCAGATCGTGACAGATTGCACATCCAACATTGAATGGATTGACAAACATTGCTTTTGCCGTACTTCCAGTCGATTGCTTGCTCTCCGATTTTCTCTCTTTGTGAAAGGGCTGGTCATCGTTGTCCCAGCCATTGACAGAGAGGTGACTTATTCCTCTCTCTCAAAGACTTATAGTGGATAAGGAAATCTTCAGCCAGTAAAGTCAGCACAAACTACAGAAGGAAAGGAGTAAAGCTATTCGCTCTACAGATGAGCCATGCATGTAAAACCACCGATTAACTACATATGACATTTATCGCCTGCCAAATACAAGCCGGAGACAAGTCATTGGTAATTTGTGTCAACCGGAATGGCTGGGACTAAATGAACATTGACTGGCGGGACTGCACGCAGCATCTGTGCAGATTTTCAGTCCATTTGCAGTTTGATGATGTCACTATCAATAGGAGCCGTCCATTTGATTGTTGAGGAAACATAAACGTCAAGCTACAGATTGGCCCATGATTTATCATCGTTCCTGGAAAGAATGCTCCACGTCTGTACACAAAAATTCGATGTCAGTTTGGAGAAGACTTAACGTTACTCCAGATTAAATTTGTGATAATTTTAAACCACTCTAAGAGCTCTTGCCTTTTTCAGCAACCAACTCAGGTAAAAAATTCAGAGGAGGAAAAACCCTCATTCTCCAATAGACAATTTATTACCAAGAGCGGATATTTAACGTCGCTTAGCCTGCTGACACTGAGAAGGGGTGATACCACGGGGCCCCCAGCGGCTTACAGGCCAGCCGACTAGAACTACCGAGACGTGCTCATGAATTTCTGAATGGTATTTAATTCACAACACGCGTTGGAAAAGATAACAATGGTGACATTACAGCTTGCTTGCGGATTCATTTTGACGCTTGAGGCCTGAATGAGTGTATTTTCTTTCGCAACTGCGATGTTTGTATGAATGGTATATTATAATAAAAACATAGATAACATCTGAACACCGGATCTCGCTTCCTGCTTTATTTGACGGACAGAAGGGGCGGAGAGACTTCATCAGACCTTCAATCGATTGTGTTTGGTTGCAAGGGGATTCAAAGACACTTATCACCCGGTGTGTTCACGACTCCCTTAAACCCGGCACTTGTCTGTCGTGAACTTTGCGCAATCCATTACTGGAGAGGAATAGAAAGCGCCGTGAGACCGGCCTGTCAATGCTTTAATCTGACACTTCAATCGAAATTAACAGGCAAGCGCCTGTAAAAAGCGGTCAATCCATGCACAAGAGACTGTCTTTTGTATCACATCCGATCTGCTCTCCTCTCTCCAGCAGAAATGCTTCTTTACCGTATCGTGTTATCTAGAGCAATTCAGTAAATCGATCAGAAAAAGTTCTCTCGAAAATTAGCACGGGTTAGATGTACTACTTTCGACAGAACATGATCGCCGAATGATGGCGAGCAAGGAGAAGTGATTGATTCGGACAACAATTAATCGCCCAGAAGCTCTTAGAGGCATCTCAAGCTACGACTCATCCCTCATCGGAATAAATCCGTGCAAACAGGACCACGCAACTACAAACATGTTTAGCGTTCTCAGTGAGGATGACAAGTATGGCACAATTTTAACCCACTTTTAAAAATAAGTCATCATTTTTTTGGGAGTGTTTTTCAAATTTACACTCATCCGCGCAGACGGGTGTTAATTACTACACGACCGTGGAATCAAAGGTATATTGATTTAGGAGTTTTTCCCGGCTTCTATTACACGGACGCTTACACCGATTTAATTCCAAAACATTATCGTGTACACACAATTTGGGAACTTACACTGACATGTATTTCTATCACCGTTGAATTGGCAGTCTGGTGATACGACTGGTTTCTGTTTCTGCTAACATGTTTTCAAGGTGAAGTAAGCACGCACGCAGGAAATTAAGCAGCACGTTTGCTTTGGAATTGTTAATCACTTTGAAATTGCAGATGCATCCATCAATGAACACGTAAACAAGTACAGCAGCCGGGACGACGTCTAACGACGCCTTTTTGTGGTCATAGTTAGAGTGGTTAAAGGTACAAACTGTGACATACTTCAAGTTTGGGAAAAAGTATCAAAATGAGTGCGGCGAAATACTCCCCGCCTCTTGACTATGAAATTTCTCCTGAAAATAGCACCTTCTTCGAGGCTGGCTCGTACAATGAATCTGAGAACGATACGGGGTATGCGCCAATTAATTGTCACTTACCAGAAGCGCCAATCGCAGTGAAGGGGATCATTGGCCTCCTCACCATCATCATCATTATCCTTGGAATCTTCGGTAACGTCCTCGTATGTTTGGTGGTCATTCGGCGTCCCAAGATGCGAACCGTCATCAACATTTTTATTTGCAATCTCGCCATTTCGGACCTGATATATGCCGTCTTAGGATTCCCTATGAACATCACGGCGTATTTGAGCTTCGTGTGGGTACTGCCTAGCTTCCTGTGCAAGGTTTCAGCTTATGTTCCCGCCGTGATGAGTTTCGTGTCGACGCTAACGTTATCCGCCATCGCAGTTGATCGCTTCTGTCTCGTGGTCTATCCACTCCTCAAACCCATCAACAAGACAAGATGTTACATAGCACTGGCTATCATTTGGTTTATGAGTACAAGCCTTACCTTACCTATTCCAATCTTTACCGATATTGAAGATTATAGTTTCATTTTTGGGCAAAAATTTGTAATATGCCAAGAAACTTGGCCCGAGGCCCAAGAACAGGGTCGAAAGCGCTACAGCATTGCCATGTTTCTTGTCCAGTTCTTTTATCCGTTGTTACTAGTATCAATCGCCCACGCGTGCATATCTGTAAAGCTGAGTCGAAACGTGCGACCGGGAATGCGTGGCCGGGATAGCGAAGTTCGGGAGAATGCTCGCCGGCAACGAATGAATCGCATGTTATCAGCTGTAGTCATTGTATTTGTAATGTGCTGGTCACCATTCAATATCTTTCTTCTCCTGCATGAATTTGAAGTAGCTGTTCCATGCACATGGATGATGATCTCCCAGTTAATCGCAGGGAGCAGCATCATCATGAATCCCATTCTTTACGCCTGGTTGAATGATAATTTCCGGAAGGAATTCCATCGCTTGTTGCCTTTCCTCACGTGTTTAGAGGACGCTATGTCAGTGGTATCCAACAAGAGCACGACAGGGGCGGTGTCAGGATCAAACATCAATGGAAACATCAAGCGAAAGGAGCGACCCACAGGAGCTACGTACCTTCAGCCCACCGCGGCAGAGAGTACCGTCTCGGGGGCTACTCCTATACTCAACACTCGTAAACTTGCTGTAGAGGATACGACGATGTAGCCCGTCACATTGCTTATTTCTGCTAGGAAAGGACTAGCCCTTGGAACATGAATAAGACTGAACGATTTCAGTGGACGAATCTATAAGAAAAAAAATGTCGAACGTTTCATTGAAACAGTGTTGATCTTTGTCACAGAAGTGACGATGTCTCCTAAACTATTTTCTTCATCATGCAGTACACGTAATCAGAAGTGCAAATGTGAATGCAGATGTGTCCTTCTCACCTCCTTGGTGTCGCAAAAAAGGACCTGAGAAACGGATAAGATGAAACTTGAGACACAATAATGTGTCCTTGTATAGCGATTGCTTCCAGCACACTGAACGTGAGGAAATTCTGTAAATCAGGACTCAGCGGGCATGAGACACTTCGTGAAAATAAAATTAACAACTGTTAACTTGGAAATGTCGACAACGGTCGATGACAACGAATCGTAGTACTCTATCTCTTTCTCTAAAAAATGGCAACGAAGAACACGCACCTGCCCTTTAAGAAATTTGACGAAAGAAAACGCAACATGCAACATCAGCAAAATCGTTAAATGTGATCTTTTTTTGTCATAACATTTTTTGAAATCATCTAAGTAATTTTGTTTAAATGAACTTCATGAGTATCAGTACATTTTCCTAGATTAATTTCCTCTCTTCGGTATTTTGTGTTGTTATTTTTTTTTTAAAGAGAATCGATTGCCTTGCTGAAGAAAGAGTATTTACATTTCCTTGTTCCGACACTATCATGTACATCACCTATTTCTCGAGAGAATTGGCCCCAGGGAAGATATTGGTGCAAGCTATATACGTTTGCATGAACTCTGTGATTCCTGTATAATGACAGGGTTGATATGGTATTGCTTTAAAGCTCACCACCACCAAACATGTTTTGCTCTTGATGTAAGGGGTTCCATTTCGCTGGTGTGTATTCAAACTATGAGATTAAAGATACACCTGAATTCTGGTAAAAAAGGAAAATGAATTCTCACAAAATCAAACGAAACTTACACTGAATGTTCAAAACTACAAATAAATGTCATGTGTCAAACAATTTTGGAAGAAATGTATACTGGCTGAGTAACAAGCATAGAAAGATCAAGGTCAGCTAGCCCCGACACCATTTGTGTAGTCCCATCTTTCCGTGTACAGTGCTTGTTACTTTACCATGACTGGGCCAAATTTATTACGATTTTGAAGACTCCAGAACCTTGCAGTGCACACCAATACTTACATGCTACATGATCAACTTTTTCTGATCCATTCCACACCTTTTCTTTCACAATGCAATCGCATTACCAGAACTCACCATTATCTTTAAAATATTACTTCTACGAAGAGTGATTGCAGTAACACGATCGCAAGTACTTTTGAAAAATCAACCCAAGGGCAATGTATCCATTGTTTTTCCCATTGTAATTATGTACGGACTACATACGTGATTGTCATGTTCACACACATTTTAAAAGGTGATGCTGAAGGATATCGAAATTGCCTTGGGTTTGATATTTCGAAAGTAGTTTCGATCGTGCTCAGTTTAAATACACTCCCAATGAACTGTAAACGTACGAGATTCTTGAGCAGACAACTTAACGCACATAAACGCACTCACATAGAACATGGCGCGCACGAGACCCAAGTCTGAATTGGGTTTCTTGTTCATGTGATTTTGGGGTTTTATTTTATTCTTTATTTTCGTCTTACTCCTTAACCATTTACAAAAAGATTTGCTCATAAGATGTATAAATGTTATAATACATGTCAATGAGCTAAAAAAAAAAATCTGTTCTATTATATAACTGAAAGTATTATTCGCATTGTGTCTTACTGATGTGCTATATGCCACAATCAAAATGTATGAGTTTACTTTTTTGTTCTAAGCCCTATGTTTATTCATTCCATGAAATGGTCTTTATTGTGGTTACGATCGACGGACATGCTTCGCAATTAAAGGGATTAATAGTTTCTCGATTCCCTCTCATTACATATCTATAGTGGCCGTTAATGCAAAGCGATATGAAAAAAAAGAAATGTTTGACAAATTCAGACATAAATAGCCATAATTTTATAATGATGCTAATTGGAACATAATCTTCATACAATAGAATTAGAATGATCGTTATAAAAGGTATATGACCTGCGAAATATTTTAAAGTGCATTGGTATAAAACTATATTGAGGTATGTTGCAACCACTTTTTTTTGTACAGCCTATGCGTAGAATGGCGGGTCCATTATAGTGTCACGTGATGGGGAGTGCAATATTGTCTTCTTGCCTAAAACTTTCAAATATTAATTTGTAACTATTTACGAGTATAATCTCATTGTTCAAGAAATAGAAATGTCATGTTGAAATGTATTGATAATTTTTTCCTTCCCGCAACACACAGACACAACAAATTAATTGCTAAAAAATACATTAACCCAAATTTAGAAGAAAAAAATAAAAATCCAAAGTACTATTGACTCTTTACGATAAATCTTTTGAAGTTAAAAGATTCACAACATTAAAATCCAATTCATAGATAACCGTATAGGCTCTTAACCGTTTGAATAAAGATTGAACAGCAAAGCTGGGTCAAATAGAAAATGTAGAGTCGATGAAGAACTTCTCAATTGAACATCTCTGCGTTCGATGGTTAAAACGGAATGGAGTAATTCCTTGAAAATCATACGTATCACAACATTTTCAATTTCATGTCGATCCTTTCCATTGTGCACGTGCTCTACCTATGCCGCAGCGATCTTATGATTATTTACGAATAAAATTATCCGCATCGGCTTAGTTTTTCGATTTACAATTGAAGTCGATTTCTAAAGTGTTCACTTATGAGTCAGGTCATATGAGATAGCCTATTGGGTTTGTACATGTATGTGTGCCAAACCATTAAACCCTTTATTGTAGTGTACATGATGTAAGGGCCTCTTGTAAACGAAGAGTAAATTGTTTTCAACAACAAGTAGTTCACCCTATTTGGGGGCGTCAACATTTCATTGCATGTAAAGGTTGTCGTACTGGCACTACTATGATATGGCATTAAAATGGGTACAATTTTATTGTCAAAAGTCGTAACGGTTAGACATATTTAACCTACTTCACTCATTTTGTGAGAAAAATAGATGAAATTCTGTAGCAAAACCGATAAATTTCAATTCAAACCGTAATCTAAAATTGAGCAAGGAATTCCAGGTTTGGGTTATTTTTATTTTTATTTTTTATTTGTTACTGTGTCATAGCTGAACAAGCCTTTAGCGTTCAATACATTAATAGACTAGTGGAAACTTACTTCAGCTTTCATAACTACTGTTCATCTAGAACCAACAAAAACTGTAAACGAATTCGGGCAAGCATCAAAAGTATCTAATAATAGCAAAGAGGCGATGCATTTTCCTTTAAGTGTTTGACTCGGCCATTAATAATATTTATTTAATTTTGAGTATATATATATATATATATATTGAGTATATATGTTGTACTAATTGGGAATTTTAATTCTCGGAATTTTGCCGACTGATACTCGTACTTCAAACACAATCATAAAGAATTTACCTGCAAATAATTATTTGGGATTTGGACCTGCAAACCCTATCGCATCATGTATACTTTCTTAGCATGTTAGGGTAGTGCTAATTAAAAGGTATGTGTACAAGCTCAAACTTGACTTCTTTTTTTTTGTTTACAGCACAGATTCAGTCGTAGTAGAGTAAGTGATAAATATCAACGAATCGGTCTAAATCATTGGTAAAGATTCTAAAGCAAGATCGCCTTTTCTATTCTGTACGTTTTTCCCGTAATATTTCGTGTCTTGTGTTTTACACATTGATTTATGAAACCTTTGTTCCCTTTTAGTAGAAAATCTTATTCTTTAGGGTTTAGTCCGTATCTTTATTCATTTTTTTCTTCAAAAAAGTTGGTCTAAAGAAAGATTTCTTTAAATGACAATAAATAAAAATTCTTCTCTGAAAGGCTATAATTTTATCTACATTTAGAAAGTGACTGTACTTTTCAACAGTAACAAAAAATGTAACATATGATTATCTTCTCATTCTCCCTCCACTAATGATATAATTAAATTTATATAACTGCTGATAAAGGGTAGGTAGCATCTGCAAAGTGTAAAGGCTTCATGAAGTTACTCAATGAGAGACCTAAGTTTATGCACTTCTCTCTCACCATGTAATGCAGTTACCACAAATGTAATTATGAATAACGGGTATGCCATGCATTTGTTGATACATCACTATCTAGTTTTAGTCCTCCGTTCTGAACGATGCGTCTAATATGCTTTTTTTTCTTACTCGAAAAGATTTTACTGTTTTTGTTATAAAACACGTTTTTATCCTGGAAAACGTGATGCTAAAAAAATGATGATAAACATTGTATGATTATACATGTTTATACTTTATATCACGTTATGTGGGAGGTTGTAAATATTGAGAAGTATAATATCTGTTTTTGTTTCAGTTTCTTTGGCATTCAAACGTGAGTTCATTGTTGCATAGAAAAGAAACTATTGTTATCATCTTTACGAATAAAAGATGCATGTATCTAAAAAGTGGAAAATGAGGAAATTATGTTCGCATTGTTGTTTGAGCTTATTGTCTGGACTGACCTGTGTTAATTGTATAAAACTAAAGGGGCCGTGCAGATGAAATTGAAAAGTGTAATATTAAGAAATAATGTGAAAAAATAAAACAATATGAAAATAGCAATTACAGTTACTCGCAATATTTGGTAAAAGGAAACATGCATTTGTGTTTGGTAAAATTACCCCCAATATTTGGGATTTCCCCCCAATGTCGTGTACAACAGCACTTATGCACGTTCCGAGTATTTTAATGTTGCGGGCGTGAAACCAAAAGCGACCATGTGTTGTCAGTGTATTATGCAGAGAACATAGAGCTTTACAAAGGAAGACAACAATATAAAATTCCAAGATGCAAAATTGTTGCAGAGTGATATAAGATAGCATGTAAACAAACACGCACAATATTTTAATGGATTGAAAGTAGCTCAATTTTGTTTACAATGATTTGAAAAAATAAGGAAGAAGGAAGATGGTATGATCTAAATTGTCTACCTTAACAAGACTATATAAACTACACTGGTTGATGTATTGGGCCTGTCACCCCCAAAGCAAAGAAAGCAAGAACAGGTGGAAAATGAGGATATGAGCGCGCGTGTGTGTGCGTGTGTATGTGCGTGAAAGAAAGAAAGAGAGAGAGGGAGGAGAAAGGGGGAAAAAAAAAGGATACAAATAATATTTAAGTCGAGTTTTTGTTTGTCGTGCTACCTAAACGGGAGAGTCAACGAGATTCCCGAAATCGTATTTAGCGATAGTGTGTGTGTGTGTGTGTGTGTGTGGTGGTGTGCGTGTGTGTGTGTGTGTGTGTGTGTGGGGGGGGGGGGGGTGTTGATATCCCCACAAGTTATAAGAGATTTTTACTCTCCTAGGTCTGTGGTATATTAAGCAAATTGCAATGAGGGTAAAAGAAACAAATTTCAACCATTCCTCTTATCTATTATTTAGGCAAATTAAGCCTAAATGTCACGGCGATAAACATTATGACATTTAATGAAGCGTTGGGTCATCGTCTGCTTACGCCATCGCGTATCCTTCGGGGGTACGTATACCGCCTTGTAAGACGCCTTGAGATATAATGTCATTACAGATTGGAACAGTATCGTTCGAAGTTCAGGGAAGCGCCACATGAGCCTCCATCCATCCCTTTCAATATTTTATGAATTCTTGATATCTTTGGGGAGTTGATAAACTTCTGCTTGGGATGCGAGCATTGAACCGATCTCTTAATCAAAGTGTTTTCCTGTTAAAGTCCAACCGAGGGAATTGCGTGGATGGCAACACGTCGTTTATGTTGGATTTGTGATAAAGTGTATATTATCACCTTTGTTTCTGTATGGATTGATGGATGATTTCCCATGGCTAGTTTTTAATCTGAATAAGTAAAACGTATAAGTTTGGTTGTAGATGCTGGGGCTCACTTTTCACACCATAGAAATTGGCTACCATATTACCGTGTCTCCCTCTTTGCATTTCATTTAAATATAAATACATAATTCTTTATGATTGCTTAACCCAACAAACGGCCTTGGATCCCATATAACATATGAACACTTTTGTATTTCATAAAGCTTAACAAAAAGAAGCAGAAAGGAAAGTTTTATACTTACCTGACTAAATGTAAGGTTAACATATTTCTTTTGTTTACAAAGACGATAATTCATCTGGAAAACGATCGCAAATAATTTCGGAAGACCAATTTAATACATAAAAGGCAATTTTAATATACTTGTCAATCACTGTTTGTAATTTGCGAACATAAAAATAATGCTTCACATAATTCGAATCTGACATTTATGAGATATACAAATTAGTGTTCATAATATTGAGATCGCCCTTGAGTTGACTTTAGAAAGTCTCTAGCGCTCGTGATGTGGGTACGATTAAAATGATTTAAGTAGAAACACGTTTACGTCGTGTCACAGACACAAAAGGCTATGAAGAAAACAAACGTGTCAGCGTTTTCAAAAATAATGTCACCAAGAAATTCACAGAATTGATGACACAAGGATAAGATGTTCAAGCACGTTCTGTATTACGAAAAGAAAATTCGTCCTCCAAAACACCACACAGGACACATATTTGTTCATGATCAATTCTAAAATGGGTCGAAGAATGATGCAAAGCCGGAGCTAGGTAATCAAGTCATCATGTATAAGCATCTGTTGATTTGTCAGCATTTCAGTCTCTTGGTGTACCAATGTTGTTTGAAGATAGCGGTGAAATGAGATGCAATACAAATAAGTTATCCAATGTCATCCTTATCAGTCTGAAAAACCTCTTCCAGCTCACGACCCTGACAATTTTGAAATCACAACATCCCTTATGCATTAATGTATCTCCAAAAACTATTGTAATAGCGCATGAAGGTTTGAAACTGACCTGGTATTCTTTTTTTCAAGGAGATGGGAGATCTCATTCAGAGGGTTTATATGGCGGTCTCCGCTACAATTACCCCATATACTTGAACATGGACCCTCTCTCACTACGCATCTAGCTTTCATTATGTATCAGGAGAGCTAAATGGCCTCATCTCTGTCTCCCTCATTATGATCAATTTCGAGCCATATCATGCACATTTTCTTAAAAGCATTTCTCAATCCAAACAACTCTTCCACCTTCGTTTCTCACCTCCCTCTCTATAAAGCAGGTCAATCAATCAATACTGGAAGGATATGATAGGATAGGATTTAATAGGAAGTTAATAATATCGTTGGAAAAAATATTATACAGGCCTTTATTCCTTTTTAACACCAGCATAGCAAACTGATTTATTATTCTTTGTATGTGCGTGCGTGCGTGCGTGTATGTGTGTGTGTGCGTGGGTGTGTGTGTGTGTGTTTGAAGGGTTGGGATGAGGTGATTCCAAGCAATTGTGTCTACTAATAAAACAGGTTGGTACCGAAAAGATCTGACTATGAGGATGGGGAGGGGGAAGGGTCCTAACACAATGGCTTCACCTATCCTCTAATGTATAATCAAAGTATGATCATGAATATTACGTACATGTTTTGTTTTGTTACACCGGTTTTGTCTAACTAACTTAAACAAATGTTCGTCCAAAAGGTACTTTGGTTCCTCCATTTTCTTACCTTAAATTCAGATGAAAGCTCTGTTCGCGTCCTCTAATTATGTGTTCTTTTCCCAATCTCCCTCTATTTATGTAGCGCTGTCTCTCTTCCTCAACACCTTTCACCTCCCTACTACTGCTTCAATACTAATACATTATTCGTCTTCCTTCTCATACTGTCTTCTCTCGAATAACATTTCCTTCTTGCATTCTTCTGCGCCTTTCACATGATTCTAAAAAAGAACGGACTCTTCCACCCTGTCATCCTTTTCTCCTTCTATCCTCCCATTATCTCCCCTTCACTCGTTAGTACTTTAAGAACCTCCTATTTCAAGCCATAATCTAATTGGCGCTATATGGGCGCGAGCACGCAATAAGGCAACGTTTTAGATGCAGGCAGCGTGTGCTGTCTCTGGCAAAGGTCAAAAGATGCTCCTGTTTTTCGAGAATACATTTGATCATCATGATGAGATTTATTTTGGGGGATCAAATACATAGGATGAGCGGGACATTCCACGTCAAATCCTAACCTGTTTGGGGAGAAATAGAGAGGAGAAGAAAAAGAGTCGGGGAGTATAATATATATCTATATACAGTTATATATGTATACAAATATATACATAAATGTTTATACCTTTATTTATAAATATATATCTCTAGATATATAAAGAACAGGTCACAAACAAGTAGAATTAACAATAACAACATCATCAACAACAACGACAACAACAAAGGCGAGAATAACATTGCGACTGCAAAATCGAAGAGGCGGTGTCATGTATGACTCAAGGGGGAAAAAATACAACATATGGTCGTCAACAGTATAAAACAATTCAAAAGCAGCATGTAATGACAAACATGAAGAATTAATTTGGCACAAAATTAAATATTTTTGTATTCTCTATATCTTAATGTGGGTGTATCTCTATATTTCTTAAAAACTACCTTTTTATCTCGTTGCTTATACAAGAGAAGTATATTCGAGTTTACGGTGAGTATGTGAGTGTGTGTGTGTGAGTGTGTTTTGGGGGAGGTTGTCTTTTTTCTCAAATATATATATTTTTTTTCATCCATATTTTTCCCTCCACAGGGATTTTATTGATTTTCATTTGAAACAAATTAACAAATATATATTCAAGGTAATTTACATTTATAACATAAATAAAATTGGCTTTTCAAGATACAAGTATTGTTGAACTGTTGAGTTAACATAAAACGAACAAATCAATAATTCATTTCTGACACTCATGGAAAGAAAAAAAAATACAGATACAAAATATCATTTTAAGTAAACAAATTCCTGCATTGACACCATTTTCTTGTGAATTTATTATTTCTACAATTCGAATTTGCAATATACTTTTCGTTTTTGAAGTAATTTATAATCGAAACTCTAATATTATCAAAGTCGGGCAATTGTTTCTTTATTTTGCAAGTATACACCATCTGTCGCACCACAATCAGTATACAATTCAATGCATAATTATTTGAACCTTTTAAACCAAATAATTTATCTTGTAATGAAAATGTTAATTTATTTCCAGTTCCAGTATTAAGGTTTTCTTGCATTCCCCTCTCTCTTCTTCTTCTCTCCGACAAATTCTGGAAGTCACCGTGTGTTTATTAAAACTAAATTGATAATGTAATTATGTGCTACTCAAAATCATTAGCGTCTTCTGTCAATATTCCCTCGTTTTTTCCCCTCAAAGTCTAATAATTTGTATAGGCAGAGGGAATGAGAGAGAGAGTGAGAGAAAGAGAGAGGAAGAGGGAAAGAGAAAAAGAGGGAAATAGGGAAAGGAAGAAAGAGAAAGAGAGAGAGAGAGAGAGAGAGAGAGAGAGACAGAGACAGGGGAGACCAACTGGGAAGGAGGGGCGACGGGCAAAAACAAATGACGTCATTATGCTTCTGAATCTCATTGATGTAAAAAAATCACTCACCGTCGGCCATATTACCTGCGAATCTACTTTCACGCTCACCTGGGCTTTTAGCAGTACATGTTTTGATGGCGATTCAATTCGCAACCATCTGTAAACATTGCTTGCTTTGCCCCATTATTCATTCAGATGTCCCGAAGACTTCTAAATTTATCACCATTTCATCCTAATGGAACGCCATTACGAGACTGAAGAAGAAAACAAATGTAAGAGCAAGTGGAAGGATTTCAACAATTCACCATTCAGAGTCGGCTGACGTTGCAAAGAAAGTGATATCGGCTCTTTTGACTATGCAGTGTGTATATTCAGTTTGGCAGAATTCTACATAAAGTGCACAATGCGTCCCAAATTTATCTTATTTTGTTGGTGTATACAAAAAAGTGACTAGCATCTATGCTGAAAGGGTCAGTTGACAAAGAGAGAAATACAATATGATAACAATAACATTATACATACAGAACATATAAAAGAAATATGTTGTGAGAATAAAACGAAAAAAAAAAAAAGATTTATACATTGCATCACGTGATTTAAAAAAAAACCAAAGGGAGTATACATGTAAGAAGGGTAACTAAGGATAGAGAGAGACGGAGAGACGTAGAGAAGAAGAAAGAGAGGATGAAGGGAGAGGATAGATGTAACAGTGAACACAACGATAACCTCAATTGAAGGCGATGCTTTTTCATCTTTGAAATGTAACCTTCTGCATGCATTTTTAAGGCTCTTACTTAAGGATAGAGGATCAGTGCGAATATTATCATGAAAGTGGGTGTAAAATCGGTCGGGCGTTCCTCACCGAGGAGCTCATAATCCCAAAGGTTGAAAGTCAAGTACTTCTCAGATGATGCATTTCTTCATTTTAAAGTCCTTCAAGGAAAAGAAAATCTACACCAGGATGCGAAAAAAAAGATGCAATCGAAAGGTCGTCAACTTTTCTGACATTTAAATCTTCATTCCAAAACTTTTATGTTATGCTTTTCTTCTTCGTTTCGTGTTCTTTTTCATTCATACCTCTTTTTGTTTTTCCCTCTCTTGCTGCTTTCCTCTTATTCTTAATTTCACCTTTTCCCTTTCTTCAATTTTCCACCATCCCTTCCATTCATTTCCCGTTTTTATCCAGCGCCATTATTTTTCCTTTTGAAGTCTACGGAAAGGCTCTCCTAGGGATTTCATTATTTTTCTCACTAGAAGACTTTTCCTTGGAATAAACAAATTCGCCTAGGATCACCTGAGTAGCTAGAAAGAAGACTTTGACAGCTGCATTAATCTGGTAATGGAAATGATATTGAAGGCCCCCCAAAACAGATGAATAAATTAGCCACAAGAATTTGTAGAGCTACCGTTCGCGCCAAATCAAGCCGACTCCCCGCAAATCAGATTGACATGATACCAGTTGTTTTTTCTCGTATCTCAATAAAGCGATATTGATGCTTATTCAACGTAGCATAAGCAGACGAAAGTAATATTTCCCTCAATGCAGTATGATGTATTCGCCGGTGTATTCAATGTGACTATAATGTATGTTGTGCGATGACATAATAATAAATAATATCAATCATCTCTTGATGAAATTCAAGAAATGGCACACCTACAATCTCCTGGATACAAATAGTAGTAGTAGTAGAAGTAAGAATGATAAAAATACTTATGATAATAATAATAATAATGATAATAATAATGATAATAATAATAATAATAATAATAATAATAATAATAACAATAATAATAATAATAATAATAATGATAATAATGATAATAATACAGATTATAATAAAAAATAATGAAAAAAATCCATTTGTTCTGCACCTACAAAATACTTGTATTACCTAGGTTTTAGCCGACCTGCCCCAAAACATTTACAACATCTGAGTAATGTCTTGGAAAGGACACTGATGAGTGTCGCAATCACAAGGGGTAGGGTTTTATAAGATATTGATCAGCATCTTCATGAAATATAATATGACGTATATTATAGAATAAAATACATATCGTCACTGCAAGTTGGGTCATATGAACCCATATCATTGTACAGTTCTTCATCATGAACATAATGAATAAAGTTCACAAAGATGTGTTACGAAGAAGAAAAAAGAATGGAAGAAGAAACAAAATGTCTTTTAGGAATGAATCGTCATCCTGTTCACTTGGAGCATTCTTTTAATAATGTATTAATGATCCCGACATACCAGCAAGAAATCCATCTGGCATAGATACTCCGTGATAGTATGCGAGTAGGGGCCAGAGAGAGGATCGGGTCCCCAGGAATGAAACCTCATTCATGTACCCGTGCGTACCCGTCGCCTCAGATATTTCAACGCCTTAATTCGACGGATCAGTGATTGTGCAGGAGGGTGGGGTGGGGGCAGAGGGAACCCCCTTCTCTCCATGAATGATATTATCCATCCTCAATCCACGTGAGAATCAGCCTAGGATTGCTGGCTGGATAAGAATAAAATCCACATGGGACACATGTTGAGAACGCTTGATTACCTACCCTCCCATTTTTCTCAAAAAATCTCCTGGATTTGCCCATGTCATTTAAATCCAGCCCGGATATCATTTCAACTCCCTAGCTCCCTTTATGGGAGAACATATTCCAAACAGCAGCATTATGTCCTGGGACTCGTTAACATGGACCCACTCATACAGAACTCGAGTGTTTATAATACGTCTCAATTTACGTGACGTAGTTTTGGCTCTAATAGTACAGGGCAACAAAAAAAGTCGGATTGTGTTTATATTTGTATTCATCTAAGGCATACACAATGAGAAATAAACGTGAAGGCAAACGTCATGAATAACATGTTCTAGAACCAACATTCACAAGTGTGTACATGTTCAGCTTATGTGTTTTCCACACGTTATTGTTTTACGAAAAAAAGTCAAAGAAATATATTACATATATAATTGTCGTCAGGGTTTCAAAAAAATATCAGTGTCATCGTGATCATAGAAGCCATATCCTATTGGCTTTCATCGAAAGGGTGCGGTGCGGTGCGGCGCGGTGTGGTGAGTTCAACGCACCCATTCGATAAAAGGCCCCCCGCTTTTCTCGAAAGGGTGCGTTGAGAACGGAGGACCGTCTTAGCACACCCTTTCGAGAAAAGAGGGTGGCCTTTTCTCGAAAGGGTGCGTCGACTAGTCTTTCACATCAGTCGTTTAAAATGTTTAAGGAATAGAAATGTCGTTTTATAAATTGAAATAATAAAAATTGAAACTACTTTTTGCGTAGTCTTGCAGATCAGGCATTTATAAGAATTAAATCAGTAAATAAAAAGAAACACAATGAAATATAAAGATGGTTCCTTGCATGGGTCTGTGGCACTCTGTGCTGATCCTATAAAAGCTCCACCCCCCCCCCCCCTCCCCCTCTCTGTCTGTCTGGCGCGGATGCAAGGGGGGGTCGAGCAGGCCTTGCCCCCCCCCCCCCGCAAAAAAATAGAGAGAGAGAAAGAAAAGAAGGGAAAGGGAAAACGGAGAGAAAGGGAAAGAAAGAAGAAAAGAAAAGATGGTATAGGAGACCAGGGGCGAAAGGGTCTTGCGTCGCAGGCTGTTGCCTCCCCCCTCCCATAAAAAAATAAGAGAGAAGGAAAGAAAGGGAAAGAAAAAAGCAAAAGAGCAGATAAAGGGAAAGTAAATAGAGGAAGAAGAAAAGAAAAGACGGGGGGATATCAGTTGCAATTTTCCCGCCAACAAGTTGTGGGTCGGGCAAATGGCCCTTGCCTCCTCCTCCCCCCCCCCCCGGCCCTCCCCCCCCCCCCCGCCCAAAAAAAGAGAGAAGGATGGAAAAAGGAAAGAGGAGAGCGAAAAGGGAACAATAAAGATGAAGAAGAAAATAAAAGGGTGAAAAGAAGGGGAGGTCAGTAACGATTTATCCCGCCAACAACGTGTGGATCGGGGTGAGGGCCGGAAAAGGCCTTTGCCCCCCCCCCCCCCTTCCCCCAG
>JAVYIG010004357.1:47930-164733 GCA_035222895.1 Strongylocentrotus droebachiensis
TGCTCTTTTGCTTTTTTCTTTCCCTTTCCTTCCTTCTCTCTTATTTTTTGATGGGAGGGGGGAGGCAACAGCCTGCGACGCAAGACCCTTTCGCCCCTGGTCTCCTTCTACCCTCTTTTCTTTTCTTCTTTCTTTCCCCTTTCTCTCCGTTTTCCCTTTCCTCCTTCTTTCTTTCTCTCTCTCTATTTTTTTTGCGGGGGGGGGGGGCAAGGCCTGCTCGACCCCCCCTTGCATCCGCGCCAGACAGACAGAGAGGGGAGGGGGGGGGGGTGGAGCTTTTATAGGATCAGCACAGAGTGCCACAGACCCATGCAAGGAACCATTTTTATATTTCATTGTGTTTCTTTTTATTTACTGATTTAATTCTTATAAATGCCTGATCTGCAAGACTACGCAAAAAGTAGTTTCAATTTTTATTATTTCAATTTATAAAACGACATTTCTATTCCTTAAACATTTTAAACGACTGATGTGAAAGACTAGTCGACGCACCCTTTCGAGAAAAGGCCCCCCCCTCTTTTCTCGAAAGGGTGTGCTAAGACGGTCCTCCGTTCTCAACGCACCCTTTCGAGAAAAGCGGGGGGCCTTTTATCGAATGGGTGCGTTGAACTCACCACACCGCGCCGCACCGCACCGCACCCTTTCGATGAAAGCCATCCTAACACTGTATATATAGTCTTATTGGTACTCGATTATATCCCAATATATCACTCCATACTTCCCGGTTCCGACACTTATATATTTCCCAAGGAAAATAGATTACCTGATGACCAAGTCATCCTTCGAGGTATAACATACAACTTCAATCATCCACTGATTCTAGCCCGGTCCTTGCATATAAAGTAAACTGCCGATTTAGAGTTCGTAAATACCACCTGTTTCTGAATAGGCGGAACGAAATACTCTGGGTGTATGTAGTAACCCGGTGCGATGATGCATGACCTGCTAAGCCTGACCGGCGTATACGACAGCACTGGGCGTTGACTCAACGACTTGACGCGAGTAGGTTGCCTGAGCGTGCCGACTACGAACACATGTCCATTCATTGATGGTGCCTAGGATTATGGCTACGAGCCCAGCTTGTCCCTAAAAGAATTAAATGGAAACCAAAATAGCCAACCATCTACCAAAATAAACACGATAGCTATAGCGATGTAAATCCTAACTATTTACAACAATCATTTACAATCTCTAGAGCTTGGCTTCACTGACATAAACCACTAAAATAGGCGACATTTATAAATGACCATGTACGGTATCTTTCACCTAGAAATTAGAAAATAACACGTATGTCTTTACATATAGTTATACATGTATAACTTTTCAGTATAATACAATTTCTTAAACCTCATATATTCTAAGCAAACAAACTAATCAAGGTTAAGTCTTCCTTATTTAACAAGCAAGATAAAACACAAAAATCCATTATCTTGTAGTACATGGAAAATATCTTTCTCTTTATGAAATGTATGAAATTATAACCTTCCTTCCAGATAATTACAAATAAGGTAACACATTTATTTATGTAACTTACAGTTCCGATGTTCAAACAATGATTCAAGATGAGGCGAGGGCTGATGAGGCTTCTACCACGTCGGCCTGTGCTGCCTGGTTCTTGCCTGGTCCCATAGTATAGGGAAAGTCTATGCCAGCAGCAGCATGCTTATAGCCTGTGGCTGTATCATTTACCTTCGTGGCCAACACCCCTCATTCACTCCCAAAATCAGACCAAATTCTGAAAGGTCTGACCCTCTCGAGATCTCATATGCCATCTGATTAAACCGCCCTAACTCTTCAATCCACTTTGGCTCTCTCAATAACAGCCTCAACATTCTTCGTATTCCTCTCATGCCAAAACTGTCCTATTAACATTCTCCTCATCCTTTCCACACACACAAACAAAGACAGACACCTGCTCTACTAGAGACCCCAGTTAGTTGACCTAGTAAATTGCCACCAACAACATCTATTCAACTAACACCTGTCCATTACATTCTCTGCTTAAAAAGGAAATCCCAGTCACATTGTGACATATCTCCCCTTCCTTCAAGAAATTTATATAATTTCAGAAAAAGTTTCAGAGTGGTTTTCTCATTCTATACGAGGAAAATTTGTTTAAAGGAAATTACAAAGATCAATAATAATTATTAAAAGAAAACCTCCTGTTCCTGCTTTACTTGAAATCAACTACTGGTATCTGGTATCCTACTTAAGTAGTCTGCACCAACGTTTTCACTGCCCTTGATAGCTGTGATGCTAAACTGGTACGGTTGAAGCGCCAGAGCCCATCTCAGAATCCTTGAGTTCGCGACTTTTGATTTCGCGATACACTGCAGTGGCTGGTGATCAGTTTCTAGTTCAAAATGCTTGCCGTAGAGGTAGGGTTCGAACTTCTGAACACCCCAGACTACTGCTAAGCATTCACGTTCCATAACACAGTAGCGCTGCTCTCTTGGGAGAAGTTTCCTACTGGCGTAGGCGATAGGGAACTTCTTCCCTTCCGTCTCTTGTAGCAGAATTGCACCGAGACCATGATCTGAGGCATCAGTCCTCAGGATGAAAGGAAGATCTAAGTCCGGAAGATGGAGGATGGGTTCACTAGCAAGTTTCTTCTTCAAGGTAGTGAAAGCTGCCTCTTCCGCATCTCCCCATTTCACTAGAAGTGGCTCTCCTTTCTTTGTTCGGTCAGTCAGTGGTACTGCTAGTGCTGCAAAGTTGGGAACAAACCGCCTGTAATAACCCACAAGACCTAGAAAGGATCGAAGTTGCTTTTTGGTCTTAGGTCTCGGAGCTCCTTGAACTGCATCGACTTTGTCTTGCACTGGTCGAAGCTCCCCTTGACCTATTCGATGACCAAGAAATTCGATACTTACACATCCTACTGTGCACTTAGTAGGCCTCGCCGTCAAGTTTGCTCTCCTCAGTCTCTCGAACACCTCACGGAGGGTATCTAAATGCTCCTCAAAACTTACTGTATGGATCAAAATATCATCAATGAAATTGTCTACACCATGCAAGCCACGGAGCAAAACCCTCATGATACGGCTAAAGCTTGCCGGAGCATTAACTAGCCCAAATGGCATGCTTCGAAATTGATACAAACCATCCGGTGTCACAAATGCGGTCAATTCCTTGGCTTCCTCTGTTAAGGGTACTTGCCAATACCCTTTGGTTAGATCAATCTTTGTGAAATACTTGGCCCTAGAAAGTTTTGCAAATATTTCTTCCTGATCAGGTATCGGTTCTGCATCAGTTACGGTAACTTGATTTAACTTACGATAATCACAACAAAACCTGATCGTCCCATCTTTCTTCTTTACCAACACTACCGGGGATGCATAAGGAGAAGACGAGGATTCAACTATGCCAACGTCTATCATCTTCTGAACCTCCTCCTTCACCTTACCTCGCAAAGCATGTGGTAATGGGTACGGTTTACTCTTAATGGGTTCCTTACTGACAAGTTTAATGTCATGCTTACCTAAGTTTGTCAATCCCGGCATATCAGTCAAAACGTCTTCATACTCCCGTAAAAGAGAGTTGACCTCCTCACGCTGGTTATCATCTAGATGTGGACTGATCTGCACATCTTTGAGAGATTCTGTTGGGGTAAGATTGGGGAGATGAAGAATATCCTTTCTCGAAGAATGGTTTACATCTTCATTCTCTCCTTCGCTACATTCCTCAGACAAGCCATCATCCACAACAGAGACACCAGCAACATCAAACCCACCTGCACTCTCCTCTCTCCTGTAGTACTTCTTCAGAAGATTTGCATGGAAGGTTTTTATCTTTCCATCCTTATCAATTCTGTAGTCCATTTGTCCTTTCTTCTCTACCACCTTGAAGGGTCCTTTCCAGTGCATCAACAGTTTGTTGTTGTCACTCGGAAGTAGAAGAAGGACTTCATCATCAACTTCAAACTTTCTCTCCTTTGCTTTCTTATTGTACTGTCTCCTGTACCTCTCTGCCGATTTGCTGAGATTCTGTTGGGCAACTTCACAAGTCAATTGCAGCCTGTCTTTCAGATCCAATACATACTGATATGTAGTCTTGGTATCCGGTTCATCAACCTCTCCAGTCCACAGCTCCCGTAGGATAGCAAGAGGGCCTCGAACTGCTCTCCCAAACAGGAGTTCAAAGGGTGAGAATCCCGTACTCTCCTGCACTGACTCTCTGTAAGCAAACAAGAGGGGGTTCAAATACCTACCCCAGTCCTTGGGTCGTTCTTCACACATCTTGCGGAGCATAGACTTCAAGGTACCGTTGAAACGTTCAACCAGCCCATTGCAAGCGGGATGATAGGGTGTAGTCGTCATCTGACGGATGGAGAATAGACGACTGACTTCCTTCATCAGCTCTGATGTGAATTGGCTGCCCCGGTCTGTCAACACCTCTCGTGGTATCCCCACCCTGGAGTAGATGTCCATCAGTGCCTCTGCAACTGTCTGTGCATCAATCCTGCGAAGTGCTACAGCTTCTGGGTAACGTGTAGCATAGTCTACAACGGTAAGAATGTACCGATTACCTTTACTAGTAGCAGGTTCTATCGGTCCAACCAGGTCCATCGCCACACGTCTAAAAGGTTCATCGATGAGAGGGGTTGATCCCAGAGGCACCTTCGTAACCTTCCCCTTAGGCGAAGTACGCTGACATGGTCCACATGACCGACAATACCGCACTATATCTGCATGCATACCTGGCCAGAAAAAGTGCATCAAAATCTTATCACGGGTCTTTTTAGTTCCAAAATGACCACCAAGAATAGACTCATGAGCGAGTCTCATTACCTGTCCTCTCAACTTAGCAGGCACCACTATTTGCAAGATATTGTCCGCTCCAGGTTTCAAGTCTACGTATTCTCTGTACAGCACTCCCTTGTTGTAGAGAAAACGAGAAGAGTTTCCTTGCCGACTTATCTTCTTTTCTCCACTTCCGGCGAGTTTCCTGGAAGCATCCAGTGCATTGTCCTCCTTCTGGGCCTGGATTAGATCATCCACAGACACAATGTCATCCAGTGAATCCGGTACTTGAAGGGGAGGCCTCGTACGTCCTGCCTGCCGCTTCTGTCCTCTTGTCTCTACTGCGTTGGCCTGATGATCTTTTGGCTTCCAGTCTTGGTCTGGGTCAGCTGGTTGCCGGGCTCCATAAATGTTCCCTAGTACAATATCATAAACGGGGGTTAGCACACACAAAGCTTCTGCCTTACCCGTGAAGAAAGGTGTATCTAGCTCGATCGTTGCAACTTGGAAGGTTCTGATCGTCCGATCAATGAGCAAGCAAGTCCGCTGTTCTCCAGTGAACTGCTCCTCCGACACCAAGTCTCGCCGAACAATGACAGTCGTACAACCGCTGTCACGTAGAACATCCACGAGCTTTCCGTTCACCATTCCCTTGAGGACTGGCATCTCGACCGGTGAACCACTCGCTGCTGCTGATAGTACCGGGAGGGTGTCGCCAGATGCTAGCTTCACTCCGGTTCCATCTTCGGTGAGGTTTTCTCTCACGATGAGACTCAAACCCTTCGAGTCATCTGGATGAGCTGTCTCTCTTGAATCAGTAGGTCCTGCTGCAGCATCATGTCTGGCTGATGTATCATCTGCTGACCTGCCTTTGACGAGACTTGATCCCATCTCACGTCGACCTTTCTTTACACTTGGGCAGTTGAAAGAAAGATGTCCAAATTTATTACAAGTGTAACATTTCTTGTTCGAAAGATTAGAGTTGGTTGGATTCTCCGACCTACTTGATCTTTTATCACCACTTGAACTACTTGTAGTAGAACTGTTTGGACTCTTAGTATTATTTGAACTGTTAGAACTGGACTGCTGGGCTTTCACCCTTCTTACCCTCAAATCTGTATGAGCATCATTATATTGATCAGCTAGAGTTAATACTTCTGTAAGCTTTCCAGGATGACGTTCCTTAACGAACATTAGTAATTCCTTACTGCTTGTGTTAAATATCTGTTCCTGGATGAGCAGGCTCTTCAGACCTTCAACACTGTCATCATAAGAGCTAAGATCAATCCATCGATCTAAGTATTTCTCAATTCTATGGGCATATTGAACGTAGGTTTCCCCCTGATGGAGTTTAGCATACCTAAACTTAGTCCTATACCCTTCTTCCGTAAGATCATATCCTTTTAGAAGTGAGGATTTAACTATGTCATACTCCTTAACCTGGGAAACTGTAAGCCTTGAAATAATATCCAAAGCCTTACCCGACATCAAAGCACAAATTGCGAGTGCCCAATCTGACTTATCCCACCCTACAATTACGGCATGTCTCTCAAACCTAGACAAATAACTGTCAATATCATCCTTTCCTTCTTGGAAAACTGGAAGAGGAGGAATACTGGGCCTACTACGTGGGTGCCCCGACTGTGAACTAGGTCCCGTCCCATTAGTTTTCCTTAGTTCCTCTAGTCTAATCTGTTGAGCTACTACTTCAGCCTCGGCACTCCTTGCCGCCGCTCGTTCATCTCTAGCTTCACGCACACACTCATCAACATATGTTCTCAATTCATTCCCCTCCAACTTAAACTCTTTCCCTTGTGTAATAAACTTATCTCTCTCCATACTGCAGGCCACACCAAGGTAAATTTACAAACCTGCCAAATGTAGACAATTTATGCAGCGCACACGTCACCACGCACTCAGCTCTGGCACAGGCACGTAGAGAAACCTCCCTGCCCCGACCTGCACTTGCACCACCGTCCGAACAGTCTTGAACCTACAATCACTGTAAACTGGAGAGAAAATCAAGTTTTCATTATTACACAACGACAATCACAAGACATATTAACCAATGATAACAATCTAATCATTATAACCTAACCTATCAAATAGACAAAATATTTTGTCCCTTCGTGGTCACCAATATGTCAGATTTAAATACGGTAAATTACTATGGTCTGACGATAAATTAGGTTCTGATGAAATGAGTATGTATCACAAGAAAATCAAGCAACTTCAAGAGTAAAATATAGTGTACAAATAGTTTATTTAAGAGCCATCGGCTCAATATAGATAAACATGCAAATAAATGACACAGTAAGTGATTTGGAATCACTATGAAATTAAAGTATAGGAGTATATCCTAACACTGTATATATAGTCTTATTGGTACTCGATTATATCCCAATATATCACTCCATACTTCCCGGTTCCGACACTTATATATTTCCCAAGGAAAATAGATTACCTGATGACCAAGTCATCCTTCGAGGTATAACATACAACTTCAATCATCCACTGATTCTAGCCCGGTCCTTGCATATAAAGTAAACTGCCGATTTAGAGTTCGTAAATACCACCTGTTTCTGAATAGGCGGAACGAAATACTCTGGGTGTATGTAGTAACCCGGTGCGATGATGCATGACCTGCTAAGCCTGACCGGCGTATACGACAGCACTGGGCGTTGACTCAACGACTTGACGCGAGTAGGTTGCCTGAGCGTGCCGACTACGAACACATGTCCATTCATTGATGGTGCCTAGGATTATGGCTACGAGCCCAGCTTGTCCCTAAAAGAATTAAATGGAAACCAAAATAGCCAACCATCTACCAAAATAAACACGATAGCTATAGCGATGTAAATCCTAACTATTTACAACAATCATTTACAATCTCTAGAGCTTGGCTTCACTGACATAAACCACTAAAATAGGCGACATTTATAAATGACCATGTACGGTATCTTTCACCTAGAAATTAGAAAATAACACGTATGTCTTTACATATAGTTATACATGTATAACTTTTCAGTATAATACAATTTCTTAAACCTCATATATTCTAAGCAAACAAACTAATCAAGGTTAAGTCTTCCTTATTTAACAAGCAAGATAAAACACAAAAATCCATTATCTTGTAGTACATGGAAAATATCTTTCTCTTTATGAAATGTATGAAATTATAACCTTCCTTCCAGATAATTACAAATAAGGTAACACATTTATTTATGTAACTTACAGTTCCGATGTTCAAACAATGATTCAAGATGAGGCGAGGGCTGATGAGGCTTCTACCACGTCGGCCTGTGCTGCCTGGTTCTTGCCTGGTCCCATAGTATAGGGAAAGTCTATGCCAGCAGCAGCATGCTTATAGCCTGTGGCTGTATCATTTACCTTCGTGGCCAACACCCCTCATTCACTCCCAAAATCAGACCAAATTCTGAAAGGTCTGACCCTCTCGAGATCTCATATGCCATCTGATTAAACCGCCCTAACTCTTCAATCCACTTTGGCTCTCTCAATAACAGCCTCAACATTCTTCGTATTCCTCTCATGCCAAAACTGTCCTATTAACATTCTCCTCATCCTTTCCACACACACAAACAAAGACAGACACCTGCTCTACTAGAGACCCCAGTTAGTTGACCTAGTAAATTGCCACCAACAACATCTATTCAACTAACACCTGTCCATTACATTCTCTGCTTAAAAAGGAAATCCCAGTCACATTGTGACATATCTCCCCTTCCTTCAAGAAATTTATATAATTTCAGAAAAAGTTTCAGAGTGGTTTTCTCATTCTATACGAGGAAAATTTGTTTAAAGGAAATTACAAAGATCAATAATAATTATTAAAAGAAAACCTCCTGTTCCTGCTTTACTTGAAATCAACTACTGGTATCTGGTATCCTACTTAAGTAGTCTGCACCAACGTTTTCACTGCCCTTGATAGCTGTGATGCTAAACTGGTACGGTTGAAGCGCCAGAGCCCATCTCAGAATCCTTGAGTTCGCGACTTTTGATTTCGCGATACACTGCAGTGGCTGGTGATCAGTTTCTAGTTCAAAATGCTTGCCGTAGAGGTAGGGTTCGAACTTCTGAACACCCCAGACTACTGCTAAGCATTCACGTTCCATAACACAGTAGCGCTGCTCTCTTGGGAGAAGTTTCCTACTGGCGTAGGCGATAGGGAACTTCTTCCCTTCCGTCTCTTGTAGCAGAATTGCACCGAGACCATGATCTGAGGCATCAGTCCTCAGGATGAAAGGAAGATCTAAGTCCGGAAGATGGAGGATGGGTTCACTAGCAAGTTTCTTCTTCAAGGTAGTGAAAGCTGCCTCTTCCGCATCTCCCCATTTCACTAGAAGTGGCTCTCCTTTCTTTGTTCGGTCAGTCAGTGGTACTGCTAGTGCTGCAAAGTTGGGAACAAACCGCCTGTAATAACCCACAAGACCTAGAAAGGATCGAAGTTGCTTTTTGGTCTTAGGTCTCGGAGCTCCTTGAACTGCATCGACTTTGTCTTGCACTGGTCGAAGCTCCCCTTGACCTATTCGATGACCAAGAAATTCGATACTTACACATCCTACTGTGCACTTAGTAGGCCTCGCCGTCAAGTTTGCTCTCCTCAGTCTCTCGAACACCTCACGGAGGGTATCTAAATGCTCCTCAAAACTTACTGTATGGATCAAAATATCATCAATGAAATTGTCTACACCATGCAAGCCACGGAGCAAAACCCTCATGATACGGCTAAAGCTTGCCGGAGCATTAACTAGCCCAAATGGCATGCTTCGAAATTGATACAAACCATCCGGTGTCACAAATGCGGTCAATTCCTTGGCTTCCTCTGTTAAGGGTACTTGCCAATACCCTTTGGTTAGATCAATCTTTGTGAAATACTTGGCCCTAGAAAGTTTTGCAAATATTTCTTCCTGATCAGGTATCGGTTCTGCATCAGTTACGGTAACTTGATTTAACTTACGATAATCACAACAAAACCTGATCGTCCCATCTTTCTTCTTTACCAACACTACCGGGGATGCATAAGGAGAAGACGAGGATTCAACTATGCCAACGTCTATCATCTTCTGAACCTCCTCCTTCACCTTACCTCGCAAAGCATGTGGTAATGGGTACGGTTTACTCTTAATGGGTTCCTTACTGACAAGTTTAATGTCATGCTTACCTAAGTTTGTCAATCCCGGCATATCAGTCAAAACGTCTTCATACTCCCGTAAAAGAGAGTTGACCTCCTCACGCTGGTTATCATCTAGATGTGGACTGATCTGCACATCTTTGAGAGATTCTGTTGGGGTAAGATTGGGGAGATGAAGAATATCCTTTCTCGAAGAATGGTTTACATCTTCATTCTCTCCTTCGCTACATTCCTCAGACAAGCCATCATCCACAACAGAGACACCAGCAACATCAAACCCACCTGCACTCTCCTCTCTCCTGTAGTACTTCTTCAGAAGATTTGCATGGAAGGTTTTTATCTTTCCATCCTTATCAATTCTGTAGTCCATTTGTCCTTTCTTCTCTACCACCTTGAAGGGTCCTTTCCAGTGCATCAACAGTTTGTTGTTGTCACTCGGAAGTAGAAGAAGGACTTCATCATCAACTTCAAACTTTCTCTCCTTTGCTTTCTTATTGTACTGTCTCCTGTACCTCTCTGCCGATTTGCTGAGATTCTGTTGGGCAACTTCACAAGTCAATTGCAGCCTGTCTTTCAGATCCAATACATACTGATATGTAGTCTTGGTATCCGGTTCATCAACCTCTCCAGTCCACAGCTCCCGTAGGATAGCAAGAGGGCCTCGAACTGCTCTCCCAAACAGGAGTTCAAAGGGTGAGAATCCCGTACTCTCCTGCACTGACTCTCTGTAAGCAAACAAGAGGGGGTTCAAATACCTACCCCAGTCCTTGGGTCGTTCTTCACACATCTTGCGGAGCATAGACTTCAAGGTACCGTTGAAACGTTCAACCAGCCCATTGCAAGCGGGATGATAGGGTGTAGTCGTCATCTGACGGATGGAGAATAGACGACTGACTTCCTTCATCAGCTCTGATGTGAATTGGCTGCCCCGGTCTGTCAACACCTCTCGTGGTATCCCCACCCTGGAGTAGATGTCCATCAGTGCCTCTGCAACTGTCTGTGCATCAATCCTGCGAAGTGCTACAGCTTCTGGGTAACGTGTAGCATAGTCTACAACGGTAAGAATGTACCGATTACCTTTACTAGTAGCAGGTTCTATCGGTCCAACCAGGTCCATCGCCACACGTCTAAAAGGTTCATCGATGAGAGGGGTTGATCCCAGAGGCACCTTCGTAACCTTCCCCTTAGGCGAAGTACGCTGACATGGTCCACATGACCGACAATACCGCACTATATCTGCATGCATACCTGGCCAGAAAAAGTGCATCAAAATCTTATCACGGGTCTTTTTAGTTCCAAAATGACCACCAAGAATAGACTCATGAGCGAGTCTCATTACCTGTCCTCTCAACTTAGCAGGCACCACTATTTGCAAGATATTGTCCGCTCCAGGTTTCAAGTCTACGTATTCTCTGTACAGCACTCCCTTGTTGTAGAGAAAACGAGAAGAGTTTCCTTGCCGACTTATCTTCTTTTCTCCACTTCCGGCGAGTTTCCTGGAAGCATCCAGTGCATTGTCCTCCTTCTGGGCCTGGATTAGATCATCCACAGACACAATGTCATCCAGTGAATCCGGTACTTGAAGGGGAGGCCTCGTACGTCCTGCCTGCCGCTTCTGTCCTCTTGTCTCTACTGCGTTGGCCTGATGATCTTTTGGCTTCCAGTCTTGGTCTGGGTCAGCTGGTTGCCGGGCTCCATAAATGTTCCCTAGTACAATATCATAAACGGGGGTTAGCACACACAAAGCTTCTGCCTTACCCGTGAAGAAAGGTGTATCTAGCTCGATCGTTGCAACTTGGAAGGTTCTGATCGTCCGATCAATGAGCAAGCAAGTCCGCTGTTCTCCAGTGAACTGCTCCTCCGACACCAAGTCTCGCCGAACAATGACAGTCGTACAACCGCTGTCACGTAGAACATCCACGAGCTTTCCGTTCACCATTCCCTTGAGGACTGGCATCTCGACCGGTGAACCACTCGCTGCTGCTGATAGTACCGGGAGGGTGTCGCCAGATGCTAGCTTCACTCCGGTTCCATCTTCGGTGAGGTTTTCTCTCACGATGAGACTCAAACCCTTCGAGTCATCTGGATGAGCTGTCTCTCTTGAATCAGTAGGTCCTGCTGCAGCATCATGTCTGGCTGATGTATCATCTGCTGACCTGCCTTTGACGAGACTTGATCCCATCTCACGTCGACCTTTCTTTACACTTGGGCAGTTGAAAGAAAGATGTCCAAATTTATTACAAGTGTAACATTTCTTGTTCGAAAGATTAGAGTTGGTTGGATTCTCCGACCTACTTGATCTTTTATCACCACTTGAACTACTTGTAGTAGAACTGTTTGGACTCTTAGTATTATTTGAACTGTTAGAACTGGACTGCTGGGCTTTCACCCTTCTTACCCTCAAATCTGTATGAGCATCATTATATTGATCAGCTAGAGTTAATACTTCTGTAAGCTTTCCAGGATGACGTTCCTTAACGAACATTAGTAATTCCTTACTGCTTGTGTTAAATATCTGTTCCTGGATGAGCAGGCTCTTCAGACCTTCAACACTGTCATCATAAGAGCTAAGATCAATCCATCGATCTAAGTATTTCTCAATTCTATGGGCATATTGAACGTAGGTTTCCCCCTGATGGAGTTTAGCATACCTAAACTTAGTCCTATACCCTTCTTCCGTAAGATCATATCCTTTTAGAAGTGAGGATTTAACTATGTCATACTCCTTAACCTGGGAAACTGTAAGCCTTGAAATAATATCCAAAGCCTTACCCGACATCAAAGCACAAATTGCGAGTGCCCAATCTGACTTATCCCACCCTACAATTACGGCATGTCTCTCAAACCTAGACAAATAACTGTCAATATCATCCTTTCCTTCTTGGAAAACTGGAAGAGGAGGAATACTGGGCCTACTACGTGGGTGCCCCGACTGTGAACTAGGTCCCGTCCCATTAGTTTTCCTTAGTTCCTCTAGTCTAATCTGTTGAGCTACTACTTCAGCCTCGGCACTCCTTGCCGCCGCTCGTTCATCTCTAGCTTCACGCACACACTCATCAACATATGTTCTCAATTCATTCCCCTCCAACTTAAACTCTTTCCCTTGTGTAATAAACTTATCTCTCTCCATACTGCAGGCCACACCAAGGTAAATTTACAAACCTGCCAAATGTAGACAATTTATGCAGCGCACACGTCACCACGCACTCAGCTCTGGCACAGGCACGTAGAGAAACCTCCCTGCCCCGACCTGCACTTGCACCACCGTCCGAACAGTCTTGAACCTACAATCACTGTAAACTGGAGAGAAAATCAAGTTTTCATTATTACACAACGACAATCACAAGACATATTAACCAATGATAACAATCTAATCATTATAACCTAACCTATCAAATAGACAAAATATTTTGTCCCTTCGTGGTCACCAATATGTCAGATTTAAATACGGTAAATTACTATGGTCTGACGATAAATTAGGTTCTGATGAAATGAGTATGTATCACAAGAAAATCAAGCAACTTCAAGAGTAAAATATAGTGTACAAATAGTTTATTTAAGAGCCATCGGCTCAATATAGATAAACATGCAAATAAATGACACAGTAAGTGATTTGGAATCACTATGAAATTAAAGTATAGGAGTATATCCTAACACTGTATATATAGTCTTATTGGTACTCGATTATATCCCAATATATCACTCCATACTTCCCGGTTCCGACACTTATATATTTCCCAAGGAAAATAGATTACCTGATGACCAAGTCATCCTTCGAGGTATAACATACAACTTCAATCATCCACTGATTCTAGCCCGGTCCTTGCATATAAAGTAAACTGCCGATTTAGAGTTCGTAAATACCACCTGTTTCTGAATAGGCGGAACGAAATACTCTGGGTGTATGTAGTAACCCGGTGCGATGATGCATGACCTGCTAAGCCTGACCGGCGTATACGACAGCACTGGGCGTTGACTCAACGACTTGACGCGAGTAGGTTGCCTGAGCGTGCCGACTACGAACACATGTCCATTCATTGATGGTGCCTAGGATTATGGCTACGAGCCCAGCTTGTCCCTAAAAGAATTAAATGGAAACCAAAATAGCCAACCATCTACCAAAATAAACACGATAGCTATAGCGATGTAAATCCTAACTATTTACAACAATCATTTACAATCTCTAGAGCTTGGCTTCACTGACATAAACCACTAAAATAGGCGACATTTATAAATGACCATGTACGGTATCTTTCACCTAGAAATTAGAAAATAACACGTATGTCTTTACATATAGTTATACATGTATAACTTTTCAGTATAATACAATTTCTTAAACCTCATATATTCTAAGCAAACAAACTAATCAAGGTTAAGTCTTCCTTATTTAACAAGCAAGATAAAACACAAAAATCCATTATCTTGTAGTACATGGAAAATATCTTTCTCTTTATGAAATGTATGAAATTATAACCTTCCTTCCAGATAATTACAAATAAGGTAACACATTTATTTATGTAACTTACAGTTCCGATGTTCAAACAATGATTCAAGATGAGGCGAGGGCTGATGAGGCTTCTACCACGTCGGCCTGTGCTGCCTGGTTCTTGCCTGGTCCCATAGTATAGGGAAAGTCTATGCCAGCAGCAGCATGCTTATAGCCTGTGGCTGTATCATTTACCTTCGTGGCCAACACCCCTCATTCACTCCCAAAATCAGACCAAATTCTGAAAGGTCTGACCCTCTCGAGATCTCATATGCCATCTGATTAAACCGCCCTAACTCTTCAATCCACTTTGGCTCTCTCAATAACAGCCTCAACATTCTTCGTATTCCTCTCATGCCAAAACTGTCCTATTAACATTCTCCTCATCCTTTCCACACACACAAACAAAGACAGACACCTGCTCTACTAGAGACCCCAGTTAGTTGACCTAGTAAATTGCCACCAACAACATCTATTCAACTAACACCTGTCCATTACATTCTCTGCTTAAAAAGGAAATCCCAGTCACATTGTGACACTACCCATATATATTAGAAAATCGTGTTGTCTCGGCAAGGACGATGTCAGAAGACAAAGGATATTACTATCACATATTTTTGATTAAAATAGCGGAAGATACGTTTTTTAAGTTTGTTTATTGCTTAGTGGATGAAATGCATGGGAATATAATAAATTAAGAAGTGTTGCGACAGTGTTGTTATCTACATTTAAATCGCCCATAAACTATATTTTCGTATTTTCTTGAGACAGTATATTCAATGATGTTTCTAAATTAATTAAGTATGTTTTTGCCCTTAACATTTACTATTTCGATGAAAGTTGATGGGATTCTTCTGATGTGAACATCCACACTTGGTTTGAAATTAAAGTCGTCATTAATGTATAAAGCAATCCCACATCCTCTTCCTGATGCACGATCTGCTCGACTCATAGTGTAATTTTCTAAATTAATTAAGGGCGGGGAATTTTTATTCAGCCATGTTTCGGACATGGTAACTACAGTTAAGGGAAGAAATCTAGGGTGTGTAGGAAAGTCTCAATGAATTCATTTTTGTATCGAGGCTTCTTGCATAACAGTGTAGGGTACTGAATAAGATTTTTCTACTGGCATTGTCAATGAATTGGGATACAACAATTCCTGGAGCATAAAAGTCAAGTTGCGAATGATCGCAACTGAGTTCAAACGCAAATATCATACGCAACTGCGCATTGCATAAAGAGAGTTGCGATTGAAATCAAACGCAACTTTACGTTCGGTCATATATTTATCATTAGATTGCGTTTACTCTGGAAAAAATTGCGCTTTAAATTTGCGTTTGAAATCAAACGCAACTCATTATGCAAAGTTGCCTTTGATTTATAGGACTTTTTGATTGCGTTTGATTTTCTGAGTTGCGTTTAAACGCAACTCGTTTTGCAAGAGGGCTAGGTAGCAGTATTTTAGTTGGATCAACGCTCCCGACGATAAGGGAAGTTTCCTTCAAAACATATTTTACGGTGACTGTTATTTTTGTACAAGGTTTCTTCTTGAGTTGAGAGTGATAGTATTGCAGAAGGAGATTAGCTCTCCAGAATGAAGGAAGTACAGTGCTAAGGCACATGTAGAAGTATTCCATTTCCTATTTCCTGGATGTTAACATATATATTGGTCTCCCCTAACGTAATAAAACAGTTAGATATAAATATAATTCGCTTTTGAATACTGAAGGTAAATAAATGAACTGTTGCGATATAGGCAACAATTTTATGAGATGGACAGTGGTGTTTCCTGATGTAAAATTCATCATAATTGGAAAGAGGAGAAAAACGAAAATGGAGGGGGAAAATAATGTGATTAGTCGAGTTCACATCTTATACACCACTCCAAATTTCATAGTGACGAGTATGTTATACAGACATGGTGAAACCGATTACTAGCGAGTTAAACCAAGAGCACCGCTTATTCACTAATCAGAAGCCCATATTTAGGTTATTGGGTTGTACGACCTTACATTTAATCAAAACATGTAGCTTTTAAATTGTATATTTAAAGTGCCATTTCCAAATTCTTTAAAGTCGTCTCCGAAGATTATTTGAGACTCGAGAGTCCGTACACAAGTAAATGAAAGAGACATTATATTAGAGAGGATATCGACTTCTAGGGTGTCACTTAATGTAGATTGGAGTCAGTGTGGATCTGGTTTGGTGGTGTGATCGAGCTGTATGGTTAGTGTAATTCGTTTATATGTATTGTATTAATCTCACTGATGTGACAGGTTGTAAGCGAATAGTTACAGTTGCGATTTGGAAATTGTATTGTTAACGTGGCACGATATTCTGTCGCAATAAATGGGGAGTTTCCCCTCTGGAGCATTTTCCGTATCAGTTTCAAAGGAAAAATAAGTATGGTCGTCATGATAACCAAACAGGAGGTCCTACGTCAACACCTCTAGTTGCTTTTTTGCAGGCTTTGTGACTAACTTTGTATCTATCCAGGGGGTAAAACCCTGGCTTTCTCATCCCTTTTTTAAGTGTTTTTCTCGCATGCCTTTTTTTTCTTTCCTCATCATGTATTTGTCTCTTCTTTCGCTTGTAATGATATACGCTTGAATATAATTACAATGGACCATTTTCGGCGTGATTTCTTATTTGTGCATGTTTCTCCCGGAGAGCCCTCTGACGTGCGAGTTCATTCGCCTTTGCCGGTTCTATGTGTCTCTTTTGTCGGGGCTTGTATGTTGTTCAATAATTTAGACTGCTGGTTGCTAAGTCAGATAAGCCTAGAGCTTGTTTGACCTGACAACGGTAGACTGATGTATGCGGAATGAGCCTCGATGGGAGAGACCCGGGGATCTGAGGCGGGCGGGTGCGTCTGGGGTCTCTCTGGAAGCAGGCATGCGCACGATTTGATGCGCACTGACGATGGTCTAATTTATACTGGGAATCTCGCTCAACAAGCCTAGCTTTTCAGAGATTCCCTTTTTTTGCACTGTTAGTTATACCAAGCAATATAGATATTTTGTCTTATTCTCAAACTTAAAGGTAAAGAGCGGTAGTGGTAAAATTGCGGTTCAAGGGTTATGGATGCAAAATATCCATTTAATATTGTTTAAATATTGCCTTCAGAGGTTCAGATGGCCATATTTCAACCTAAATTTGCAAAAAACAGAAATATATGCCCAAACGTTTAATGTTGAAGTGCACTCGCGACATCTATCGAGGCCGGATCGATATGATCATTTATCAAATATATCACTAGGCGGTTTCCCGGCAAAATGTGTATTATCACGTATTTAATAGTCAAAACATATTATTACACCTGATTGGTAATAAGACCTTCCATTCCTTTTTTTAGAGGGGAGGCGGGCGTTTCCAAAACTAGTCTATACCTTTAAATGTACTGTGTAAATTTACTTTGTTTCTTAGAAATATATAAATATTCGTTACTTCTATAATTTATTTGTTGTATTATATATTGTTATACTGTATGGTTTATGTATGTTATCTTAATTTTGAAAATTTGAGCGGGAAAAAATAATATCAAATCAAATCAAATCAAATCGATTCAAACAGCCAACTGACGATGTTATCCGAAGTGGGAACTTACTTTTTGACAACACAAATCTGCCGAAACGTATGGTAGTACTATAAACACATGGGAAATTTAAGTACTGATCCATCATTATCCCTCGTTTCAAGAAAAAAAATTGTATAATACAAACACGCATGATGGCTAGGGCACGTGCATTAACTCTTTAAAGGGACTTGGTACCATTGTCCAGATGAGAGAAAATGGTTCTGAGGTTGTGACTTAAATGCTATAGATGTACAATTAAAGTAAACTGAAAGTTCGACTGAAAACAGACTATTGTTGATGATGTAGTGACCAAACTCGTTTTTACCATTTCAAAACTTGGTTTTTTATTTAAGAACACCGTACAGCATATTGGGTGTGTCTAATTTAAACATACGTGTCAGACCCGAAGCCTCATTACTTTAATGGTCACGTGGTTCTGTGTACTTACGTTAAGGACAAAGTGGTCCCTTGATTATTTATCTATAAATTGTTTGTAGGTAAAGTTAAATGTACCGTAATGAAATTATGATATTTTCTCATGTATGTTTTATTGTTCTATCCTAAGATTGATTATTATACTTAGTTCAGAAGGATGTGCAATTCCCCTCCCCCCCCCCCCCCTCAAATTTGTTTAATGTGTCGGTTTTTAATGCAATGTAATCTGAGCCATATATGAGGGCGCCTTAAGTTATAATAAGAAAAATTGTGGAAAAAACAACAAAGCTCCTCCCTTTTAATAATGTACAGACCATCTAAAGTTTTATTTTGAATTTCAGTATAATACACGGTTTCACTCACATCCTACTGGGAATATAAATATTCCTCAATTATTTCGAATGAAATATACTCCCCAAGGCAGACTAATGGGACATGGTCGCTACTCCGAGTTTCACGTCGTGCAAGCGATCATATTAAGGCAACCGACAGCATTCTTAAAAGTACATGATTACTCTACAACCTTGGTACAAATACGCTCAAAATAAGACTTAACTAATACAAATACAATACAATAATAATTACTCATGGGTGAAGGGGCTATTGTAATAGCTCAGATACTGCGCTTAATTTCTAAACATGTAGGTTAATGGGAGGGGGTATCGCAGAATAGTCCCCTCCAGGGTGCTCGTACACTAATATTTATTTATTCATTTAAGTAAATTCTCTTTTGAATTTGGAGAAAAAGAATTTTTTTTTCAAAGCGGCATTTGTAGATGAGATCAGGTCTTTTGTTTAGGACTGTTAGTTTCTCGGTGTTGATGATGGCACCTCCCGGGCGCCGCAGAATATGTGACCACACATGCCGTAGATATTAAATAGCAAGAGTCCCGTACGTTCTCTAAAATCCACGAAAAGCTGCCGGGTATATTGTACGGGGTCTGGTGTATTTGTGTTTGTGACCTAGGCATAGAAAGCGGTATTATTAAGTTTAAGTTCTGAGGAGAGGTGAAAAATAATTTGTGAGTGTTTTCATTGTTATCATGCAAGCGTGGAAGAACATCAGATAAAAAAATGCTCCCTGAAAAGTATGGCTCTTCAAATGTCTTCATGTTCTAAATATGACATGTAATGGCTTAAAAAATGAGGACCACATTTTTATGCCTCGTGTTTGTGTGGTCCCAGATACATCTTTCTGTGCACAGTGCTTCTGTCTTTTACCAGGGAGATGAGACTATAAGGAGTAAAAATCTGGATTAGGGTTATTTGAACCCTCCTCAATGCCGTGCTCCCCAAGCGACAATTCCACTAAAATGGATTTCTGCCGCACGACCGAACTGGGTTGTGTGTTTATATACTGTTGCTCTAGACATTATGTCGTGATAGTCTACGAATTATTCTCTCGATGGGTGCTAAGATCTCGAGGGGATGCCCCTTTTAGGTTCTAGGACAAAAAAGCCCTGGGCAATCACCCCCCCCCCCCTCCCCCCCCCCCCCCCCCCCCCCTCGGCCAATTACCACTTCTGTTCTATGTTAATTATCTATTGGCCGCCAGATGAATTTCAGGGACCAAATTACAGTCAAGATCCATTGTAAGGTAAATGATAACATCCTTCTATAGAATACAGGCTCACCGACGCGTGTACGGATACATACACACTCCTCAACATACCAACCTACATAAATATAATCAAAGTCTAAATTAAGGATGTAAAAGTGCATTTGATATCAGAATGAAACCTCTCATCGAATTCTTCATCATGGGGGCCATTAAGTTGTCAAGTAGGCTTTATGACCCAAAACCTAATTGCAAACTAAAACCTAGTGAGGTTGTATAAATACTACTTTCCCTAGTTGCCAGAGAGCATTTTAGTTGCCAACTAGACTAAGTAAGTGCTGGTACAACTCCTTGGTCTCATTAATATGGGCCCTGGCCAATAGCGTAGAAGTAGAGAAAGGTGTCATTATCCTCCACATACTAGTGCTCATGAGCAATTCTTTTTCCTCTTCAAGGTGATGAATTCTTTGCATATTTGAGGAAGTAATCTACATATTGAGAGCAAACACTGACAGTCCAAAGATGAATGTTCTGCTATTTTTCCTAATGTTTTGTGTAGAACAAAAATTCAAAGTCAATTTCCTCATTTTTGGTTAAGAAATCTGTAAAATGTTCATTTAATTGTCAAAACATGTCGTAGAATGTCCATTTTTGGACTGCAGTTTTCAAAAATCCTGTTTTCAAATATTAAGGTTTGAATAATTGGTTCAAGAAATCAAGCCTCTTTTGACAAAATGTGTCTTATATCTGAGAGGACTAATTTCAAATATGATATGAAAGAGAAAAGATTAAGGTCTCAAATCAACCTTTCCAAAAGATTTACATCCTGATTTCCAAGGAGAGACATCAAAACAAATCATACATTGGGTTTGAAATGTTAACCCCTATGTTGACAAAAAGTGGACACTACCCTTAAAACGTGCAGTTTGTTTGAGGTGTGTTTCCTAAGTTTTGAATGTAAAACTATTTACAAATGCATTTTGTACGTCTCCCAAGCTATTATCAATTATATCTTTTACTTGTTTACTTTTTAGTTTGTAATTCATTTGCATTTTGTTTTCATGTTCACAGTTACAGGGTGTCAAGAGGTTGGAGTTCCAACGATCACGATTAAGTGTGACCCAGGATCAACGATCAGAATCATCAAAGGAGTTTGTTTGAGGGTTCCTTCTTGCAATGCTTATATTTTTTACTTATTTACTTTTTAGTTTGTAATGCATTAGCATTTTTTTTTCATGTTCACAGTTACAGGGTGTCAAGAGGTTGGAGTTCCGACGATCACGATCGAGTGTGACCCAGGATCAACGATCAGAATCATCACAGGAGTTTGTTTGAGGGTTCCTTCTTGCAATGCTTATATTTTTTACTTATTTACTTTTTAGTTTGTAATGCATTTGCATTTTGTTTTCATGCTCACAGTTATAGGGTGTCAAGAAAATGGATCCCCAACAATCAATCTCGAGTGTGGCCCAGGATCGACGATCAGGATCACCAAAGGGGTTTGTGTGACGGTCACTTCTTGCAATGATTATGACCCCTCACTGGAGAGCCTGTGTGATGACAGTGACAAGACAGCACAGTGGGCTCCGTATTGCGAGACTGTCAATCCATGTAGAATCACTTACACATGCCAGGCGGGTTCAACGTGCCCAGGGGAGTACAACTACATCTACGCTGATTATGAATGTAAGTAGGTAAATAAGATGGTCAAAGCCATTGAAGACGGTTATTGCATCATGTCTTGGAGATATTTGTAATGAAGACAGTAGTACCCAAACAGACAAAACAACAACAAATCGTTTGAGTTGGTATGGTATATAGTGTCTGAATGAGAAGTGATTGGAAATATATTTGTGTAGCAATTTTAGAATGGCAAATCATTCTATCAAAATAATTCGTTTAAAGAAAAATGTAATGATAATGCTCTGGAAAACGTCCTGCAAATGCAGCTGTAGTTGACTGTATCCGCTTTGATGTTTTATGAATGGCACAAAAAGATGGTTGTTTTTTTAACTTGAGTAGAGACTACATTTATTACCAAAGGGGTTATTATTTGTAGAAAAAGAGAGATAAATAAGCCAGATATACTTTCCTAAGAAAATATATAGCTCTTAACTATTCTGCATCACAACACAATCACGTCTGTTGGATTAATCCTGTTCTGAAATATACATTTTTTTCTTCCCTTTCCATGACATAATCTTATCTCTCCCAATTCTATGACACTCTGACCACATTTGTTCCTATGGTACTGGGTGATGAAATGATTAGAAGCCAAATGGTGGTGTAGAGATAGTTTCTATATCTCTAAATACGTTAACTCTAAATTTGGGAAGAAATTGAGAAATAGAGAAAGGTGTAGCCATGGTACGGAAACTGTTATATTGTAATTTTTCTCATTTTTATTCCATTCATAGGTATTTCAGATACGACAACTATGGCAAGAATCGTGAGTTATCAATCTCCACGTCTTTATATAATTCTCATTCGTATAGTGTGACAATGTTATGCAGTGCATAATGCAGATATAAAATAATCATGACTACCAAGAGAAATTACATTTGTGGACGTATCAAATTAACCTAGAAAGTAAATTAAAACATAACAGAATGCTAACCGGTAGAATCAGTACATAACATCTTCCAACCGTGAATAATTCGTAAAAATCAAACTACGTAATTTTGATTGGTTTTAATGAAAGCTATTAGGGTCTAAATAATCTCATTGGACTATAGAAACTTGGTTTAGTAAATGAAATATCTGTAATATTCGTTTCTCTTGAATTTCAGGGACCTACCAGTCAAGCTCCAGTGTCGGGTAAATGGTAACATCCTTCTGTAGAATACACAAATATAGATGCGCGCTCATACACACACCCTCCCCCACACATCAACCAACATATATAAAATTAAATTAAAATCAAGGATTTCAAAGTACATTTGATATCAGAATGTGACTTCTCATCGGATTCTTCAACATGGGGGCCATTAAGTTTCCCAGTAGGCTCTAAGACCTAGGACCTAGTTGCAAACAAAATCCTAGGGAGGTTTTATAAATAATTATTTCCCTAGTTTACAGAGAGCATTTTAGTTGCCAACTAGTATGAGGAAGGCTTCATGTATACGAGCCTGGTCAATAGCCTATAGAAGTAGAAATGTGTAATCATGGTAAGGAAACTAAGATATGATATGTTGTTTCTCAGTTTATCTCTGTAGCGGAAGCATCTTTGACTTTGTTATTGGTCGTTTCTTTATTGTTCCAATTCTCTCGTTGCTCCAAATGCTCCGTAAAAACTGCACAAATGAAAATAGATCGAACGGATCATAAATCAACTGTTCATGAATATACATATTATGCTTAGAGAAAACCTGGTGACTCGTATCAATAATATGCACCTTACAGCTAATTAACCCCTTGTTGTAACCTTTGTTTTAACTCTTTTCCTGATCTCACACATTAACTTGTACTGCATATAAACTAAATACAATTCGAACTGTTTGTCACTACCAGTACATGTATGCTTAATCGGGGTAATAATATATATCTGTAAAGCGCATTGAGAGGGCCTGCGGTCCTGAAATGCGCTATATAAGGACGAACTATTATTATTATTATTATTATATAATAATTTAAAGTCAAATCAATGATGTAAAAGAGCATTTGAGAATGTCAAACTGCTTTTGATATCAGAATGTGACTTCTCATCGGATTTTTCAACATGAGGGGCATTTAGTTGCCAAGTAGGCTTTATAACCCAAAACCTATTTGCAAACTAAAACCTAGTGACTTTTTATATAAACGTTATCCCTAGCTGATAGAAAGCATTTTAGTTCCCATCTAGGTTGAGGAAGGCTTTATGTATACGGGCCTGGTCAATAGCCTAGAAGTATAGAAATGTGTAATCATGGTACGGAAACTAAAATATGATATTCTGTATCTCATTGTATCTCATTTGATCTTATTCCATTTCATTTACAGGTATTGCAGATGAAGCAACTCGGGTAGCTAATGTGAGTTATCAATGGTTCAAACCTCCTTATCCTCGTTGTGCCTTTTTCATCCGAATAGTGTGACGATATTATGCAGAGTATAATGCACATGTTATTCATGATATCATCGTCCAAGAGAAATTGCATTTGGTAAATAATTCGTAAACATCAAATCACATAATTGTATTGATATCCATTAATGTTTTGTGTGTCTCTAGGATTTTAGGACTGTAGACATTTGATGAAGTAAATTTAGTATCTGTTATTGGTTTCTCTTGAATTTCAGGGACCGACCAGTCAAGATCCAGTGTCGGGTAAATGATAACATCCTTCTGTAGCACACGTATACAAACTCCCTCAAATATCAACCTACATATATATATAATTTAATTCAAATAAATGCATATAAACTAATCAATATAGTTAAAGTCAAATCAAGGAGGTTAAAGTGCGCTTGATATCAGAATGGTATTGGTATTATGGTACGGTAATAGCAATCGATGATGCGTGTCGAATGATGCATAAAGTGATATGCATAGTTTGCAGTCTGAAGCACGTAGATAATGTATGGTAGGGCTCAATACTTTCACCCTGTGCCTTTCTGTTGTGATATGCATCATCGAACCCCCCCCCCCCCCCCCGCCCCCAACAAAAACGATTGGGGTATAGAGCATAATGCATTATATTGGTCGAATGAAACATAAAGTGAGATTAGTGACCCAACCCCCCTCCCCCCCCCCCCCTCTTTTTCCTCCTTTTGCCAGAAAACCCAACCTTTATTTATACATCATAAAAGGAAAAGAGTCGAAAGTAGGAAAGAAATTTTTGCAGCCAAATGCAAACACTGTTTGCCAGTTTTTGAACACATAATACCAGCGATAAAGTGTTATTATAACATGGAAAAGTTTATAATGTAAAACAAATCTGAAAGAAAAGAAGTTTATGAAAAAGTGATTACTTTTTGCAAAGTGTTTCTGATTGCTTATTTCTTCTAAAATCATTTTGTCAACTAAATCTGTGATTTAAAAAATTACCTTCAATTTTTCAATGATATCTATAAATGTATTTTTTATCATATAGGAGAGTTTCCAATCCTTGAGTGGGGTGTTTTGTCGGCGAGACGCTGTGTGTGTCCCCGACGTAGGCGGCGTTGTAGTCTGTTGTCGTCTGCTGTGCATTGTAGCTGTGAGGCTGGCGGTTGCTTTGAGGGTTCAGCGGGTGGCTGTGGTTGATGTACGGGTGTCTGTCGGGGTGGTGAGGGCGGTGGTGGAGGCGGTGGTGGAGGAGGAGTGACCGGGTACTTGTTGATGAGGGGTTTCCAGATGTCGTTGATGTATAATCCTGAGTCTCGGGGCACGGTGTTGTGGCGGTGAATTTCAATATATCTACATCACCATGCAAGCCGACACTTACAATCAGCATTATTAATATTATTATCATTATTCGAAAAATGTTGTCCATCGCGGAAATAAAATCAAGAGTTGAACAAATATCCAGTTGTCTTGCGAAGTGTAATAAGAAATAAATCTCACGACGTTTCGTACGCTGCTGCTGTACTTCGTCAGGTGACTACTTCGCGAGACAACTGGATATTTGTTCAACTCTTGATTATCATTATTGTTACTATTATGATCATTATTGTTTTAATAATTAGTTACCCTATTTTCCCCATTGTTCAGGTCCGCTCTTTCCATTTGGATTAAATGAGGGGAACGAATTCCTACCCCCCATCGTAGACGGTCCGTCAAACGAAATACTAACTGCCGTCATCTTTCCGTTTTTCCATCATGAATATACCAGTCTTTTTGTAAGTCCCTTGATGCTCGAACCAAAATATTCTGTTTGAGAAATCTGTCTAACCTGTTACGTAACATCAATTTTTATGAACACATATCATAGATATGAGTTTACGTCACATCTTTTTATATAGGCTAATAATATCAAACCTAAAATTCCTTTACTTGTTTTGAATTTAGAGAAGAAAGAAAAGATTTTAATAATCCTAGCATAGTAAGGACTTGCTGTGCTTGTAACTGCCTATGGGTATGTTTATGCTCAAATTTTTCTGGCCGAAATCAGGCATCTGTTACGCGTTTAGTTAAAAACACGGTTGCGTTCTTTCTCACTTTTGTAGAATCACCGAAAAACGGCGATCACGATCACCGATCGTAAACTCACAAAAAGGTGCGTTTACAATTTGTAAACGCGTTTAAATGGGGTCAACGCACTGACCTCTAGAGGGTCTGCGTAGCATGCACAGTGCAGGTTTGCGAATCCAGCTGCAAAGCCAATTAAGGCCACCCAGCGAGAATTGCCTAGAGGAGCCAGAGAAGTGAGCATAAACAGTACACCGTGGAACTGCGATTACGATGAGCTTTTACGATGAGCGTTACAAATCGCTCATTCTGCATTCAAAATTGAGCTTAAACTCACCCTAAGCATAGACATAATGCCCTAAGCCAGTCAAAAGTCATCACCACCAACTTCCGCTCTTGCCCCTCCCCCTCTCTCTCTCTCTCTCTCTCTCTCTTTCTCTATGTGCGTGTGCTGATTAATCTTTCTTCTTTTTCCTTCAAATTTTGTCCGTTCGTTTTTCTCGACTAATTTGTTGTGTGCTCTCCCTCTCATCCTGTCTATATTATTTCCTCTTTGTCACTAAAATGTATTGTTTTTATATAACTGTTGATGCAGGTCAATGCTAACGGCGTCATCTCGTTCTTGGAAAGTTTTTCTCAATATACCCCCGATCCGTTTCCCCTCGATAATACCCTAAGCCTTTTGGCACCATTCTGGGCTGATGTCAACACGCATATAGGCGGTAATATATCCTATCGACAAGTCTTAAGATTCTTCCTAAACGACGGCATGTTCCTCGAAGCCGATGGAATAATAAGAGCATCATTCGTTGAAACGAGAGACTTTGTGTCGTCATGGATGTTCATCGCGACCTGGGACAACATTGCTTTCTACGGTGGTTATACTTCCCCCCATGTAAGTACACTGGCTAAATAGTTTGTTCGCCGCTGGACCTATTCATTTATCATCTGTCGATCGCTCCCTATCATATAGGTTGGTATAATTTACCCACAAAATTCCCTGGCTACTTTCCACGAGATCATTATCCAAAGCACAATCTCATGCATTTTAAGAGGTCTTGCAATTATTTGCATTCCGAGTCCGCCAATTTGTGACATAATAAAGGAATTACAGCAGGTATTTGAGCCAAATGCAAACCTTCTAACAATCATTGAACTTGACTAATTATGTAATTTGGCTCCTTAAAAAGTATTACATAAAAGTATACTTTGGTCTGTTCGTATCTTTCACTAAAAGTGGAAACGAATGCGTGTCACTGTTATTTACCATGCTTTTTTACCCGTTTTCTTCAGAGGAATTCCTTTCAAGCTGTGATGGTGACGGATGGCCGACACTCCTTCGCCATCTTTAATTACGGTGAAATCAACTGGACAACAGGAATTGACAACGGTGGTGATGCTAGTACTGGTCTTGGCGGTATACCTGCTCAGGTAAGTCATTAAATGGTTTGGTTCGTACCTCCCTCCTCTTATAAATTGGAGACACGATTATGTGTACGGTAACGAGCTCATGTATTACAGTAGCCCCTCCCAATTTATACGAAAGAAGACATCAGTCACACCTATATACCAACTCCTAGCCGAGTCCAGACCGATCAATTATCTTTCTTCTCGGTCCGTTGTCACTAAGGAGTCGGTCTCATCGGATTTTTCCGACGATCCTTTTCCTACTTTCATTTTTAGTTTAAGTTTTAGTTTTAATTTAGTTTCAGACAGGACTTCAAGTGGCAGAAATAATAATGAAATAATGTTGCCGCATGTATCCATGACGGGGAATAGATTTTTGTTACCGTTAACTCGAACTCCACTTTGTAAAAATAAGAGAGGAATTAAAAAACAAAAAAAGGAGAAAATCAAAGCTTGCATAGAACACCATCGATGATCTAAAAAAAATACTAAAACCGTCTGGTCTATTTCCACCTAAACAAAGAAAAGCAGTTTTGCAGTAGCTTAGAATCAGATATATTTCCATTTAGTTTCTCATCAAACAACTTTGATGGTTTCACTCTTTTCTGTTGGAAATCCCCAACACTGAACAGGCCAAAAAGACATGAAATGAGACGAATAAAAACATCAATAAAACCCGTATGAAGTTACATTTGTTCATACTTCATGGTTCAAAGTTCACATGCTTGACTCTTAGGTTGGATTCACCGCTGGTGACAATGTGACCTTTTATAGTGTCCCTGGATCTCAGACAGCGGCCATCGTCGATATCGAAACGACATCGAACATCGGTGTACCTGGAAGATGGGTGTTTAGAACAGACAACAACAACATCGAAGGAATAGGATGTACAAACTCACAAAATCATAATCATAATCATCATAGCTTTCCTCTTTTATACTAGGGTTTACTAACTTTAGGTTGATGACGGCACTCCTTCTCTCCACTTCTTCTCATTTAGAGCATTTTCTCCATTTAGACCAACCTTACTTTTTTCTTTCTTCACCTTATCTCTCGATGAAATATTCGATTTTCCTTTCGCCTTTATGCCATCCACTCCCACATCACACGCAATGTTCGGGTTTCATCATCCTCTTTTCTGAAATCATGACCCATCCATCTTAATCCACTTATCTTTACCACTTCCACCACCGTATTTCCAGACCCAACCATGCCATGAACCACGCGCGGTACCAGGATTTTCCAATAGGGGGAGGGGAATTAGAAAAAGTCGCGCAGACCGTTATTTCAACTCAACATACCAATAAGGACAAGGTTAAATAAGAAGTACCGCACCGTTACCTACAAGCAGGCACAATTTAGGAAAGAGGGCACGCTCATAATCATATGGAAAAGTGGTGTCTTTTGGCGAGTCTCGAACGCATGCTCACGCGCATGTATTATAACCAATGGGCACAGGCTTCAAAAACCGTTTTGTCAAAGATATTGGTGTAACTTTGCAATGCTGCAAAAAAAAGGCTGGCGCGAACGGTTTTCTATTATCTATATTTTGTCTTGTATTTTCCAGAATATGAGACAATAATTTTAAGTATTTGCGTCGGAATAGGCCTCGAAAGAAAGATTTTCAAGTGAATGTTGACACCAACCCTTCCATAGCAATGCACGTACTTGCACAATTCGAAGCAGGAAACATACTCGATAACCCCGTGCTTAAGACTCTGTATCCCAGCAACAGATTACTCTACGCGTTCAGCGTTTACACATTCCAGTGCGGAATTTATCCATCTCTGTCATATATCAAATCAAGCTGAATGGTCTAGAAAATTCGTCGGAATCCTTGAAAAAGTAAGAAGATAAATATTTTCCATCCAATCACATTTGGCGACACTCCGAGTCCATTACATTGAGAGTTATGACGTCATATTACGCCATGACTCGCCTTTGCGTGGCTGTGTGTAGGGTCATGAATTATTCATGAGACGTATCTGTGCGCGCTGAGCAAAGAATGACACGCACAGATCCACTTTAGTGGAATTTCGGCCTGAAACGTTTGCATATGATCTCAAGTCTGTTGTCCGATATCAACATTCCCCGTTTTTAAGATATACTCGCGCGCAAAGCGCACGAGCAAAATATTTGACATTTTCGTCAGGGGGGGGGGGGGGGGGGGGCTGAAGCCTCTTGCCAGAATATCAATTTTCTGGTTTCATAATTTGGCGATCGAGCGAAAAAAATGAGCATTTGTATGTCGTAAAAGTGTTATTTATCACCAAAATATACGAGATAAGACATACAAATGCATATTCGGGCAGCTCGCTGCCCGAATGTTGGTATTTTTTTAATTTTCGGTGAAAGAGAGGCTGCAACCAAGGTGTTATGAAATTAAATTTGAATCCTTGTAGGGCAAATAAAGAAACAGCTTGTGCTACAATCATGATTGCAATGAAAAATTCCATCTATTTGATATTCCAAAACAATTAAACTCCTGTGATAATATATTTGTGTTTTATGACTGTAAAAATATATTAAGTAATTTCTTTATATATTTACATATTTATATTCATGAATAACTGTATCACTCTCGTTTGTTTAAAAAATACGATCGTGCCGAGTTGTTTGCTACAACCATGATGACATTGAAAACTTCCATTTATTTGGAAATCCAGAACAATTAAAAAACTCCTGTGGAAATATATATGTGTTCCATGACTTTACAAATATATTTAACACTTTCATTATATCTTTACATATTTATATTCACGAATGACTTTATCTCTCACGGTCACTTACAAAATACCAACGTGCTCATATTACTCCATATTCCATATGAATACAATATAAATATAAGTTTCTTTTTTACAAACCAAGCAAAGCCGTCGATTCTTTGTCATTGTTGAGGATGAATTATCTTAATTAAAAATGCTTTATAGTATACACAGCCCAGATATCATCGAGTACTTTTCTGCTGAGGCCCTTCGTTCGATTCTTATTTTGTTAAGGGAAAATTATGTTTGTAGAAATAACAAGAAAAAGACAGGATCTATTCAACCTGACCATAGTACACTTAAACTTCGAAGTATCTGCATATTAATATTATGTAGAAATCTAAAATAAATACAAGCATCTATTTCAATTACCCTCCAGTTGTCTTATAATGGGGGATATAGTAAATACTGAAGATTGCACATGACATCTCTTTCATTCCGGGTCGAAAAACCCGATGGTTATATTGATTGAATTATTTTCCCCCTCCTCGTCACAGGCAACTCCCGAAAACATATCATTAATTTAATGATAATGAAGTATGGCAAACGCATGGGACTAAAAGCGCATTTACTCTGGCTTTTGAAGTTCATGCTACCATACTACCATGGGTAATCACGGCCAGGAGCGTGGGCGGAATGTCATATCATAAGTTTGTGTTGTTGGGCGAGGGAGCTAAGCGACCAAGCATGATTTTGCCATTTTGAATGCTGAAATTATGCATTCTAGAAAACCTCAAAGCCAATATGTACGTTCTTTCCGTTATATTTCGTTCTAGCCATACTTCTAGATTTTCAAGAGGACGTGTCCCCAATCGGGCCCAAAATCGCCACCCATGTCCTTGTATGTCGTTACTGTCAGTTAGTGCCATTTCCCTGTCTTTCTCCCTTTCTCACCCGGTTTCTTTCTTCTTTTTCTTTTCTCTTTCTCTCTCTTTCTCTCTCCCACTCTTTCTTCTCGTTTTTCCCCTTCTCCTTTCTTTTCTATTCTCCTTTTTTTTCTTCTCTTTTCCTTTCTTGTATCTCTTCTTTTCTTCATTTTTTTTTCCTTCTCTTTTTTTTTCGCGCCGCCAATAAGGGGCCGCGGTCGTTTCGCCCCCTCCCCCACCCGGATCCACCACTGCATGAAATCACTTGTGTTCTTTCTATCGGACAGCTTCACGCAACACATACACAAACTGTTAAGAGTTATGTATCGTTCCTATGTTTCTTGTGTATATCGACATGTCGTATACCCTTCGATACATTCATGGTATCTTGTGATACTTCTTCTTCGCCTTCTCCTTCTATTTAGGAATAATCAGGATAACGTAACGTATCATAAAATGAGTGAAAAATAACACTTTGCTCCGGTCAATTAGAAGATATCTCAAATATAATTGCAGTCATATCTTGATGTACAATTCAAAACCTTGTCGGATGACGAGGTATTGTATGCGTAGGTGAGTGGATGTGTGTGGTGTGTGCGTGGGTGTGAACGTGCATGTCCTCCTCACTCTACCCGCGTGAACTTTGTTAATGCATTACGTCGAGATATAAACAAGTACGTATGGACACCGAAGTGCTTAATATTAGTGAGCCATGTACTTGTTTATTCCACTTTGTTGACCATAGGTTGGTTTTTCGTCCTGTCAGGTACCATTTCCCTGTTCCCATTGGTCGGTTCAATGCTTGGTGGAACTCAAGTTCTCATCAACGGACCGTGCTTTAATTCACCCAACCCGATTATCTGTGATTTCGACGGATTCGAGACTTCTGGAAGATTTCTGTCCGACAACATCGCCCTCTGCGTTTCGCCGACTTTCTACAAGGTTGGACAGATTCCCCTGCGCGTGTCTCTAGATGACGGAGTCACGTTCGATCTCACAGGATTGTTCACAATTAGTAGGTTCATAATTATACTCATCGTCCTTTGTAAAAAGCTATAACCATGTCCACCTTATCCTGTCATCAGATCAGATTCGTTGGCTCATGCTATAGCTATGCACTGCAAACAAATTTGCAGAAAGCTCTTTAAGATGATAGTTCACGAAGAAATGAATGATACGTTAATGGTCTAAATCTTCATTTTAGTTGCATCTTTATTTTGTTTGCATTATCTTTCCCGCAAAATACCTTAATATTCCTGTACGTATACAAGTCATACTAGACAGAGTATATCAAGATTATTGGATTCTAAGCATGTATAAATTATACTGAAAGGCAAAAATATAAACACGTGAATGCTTTACAGTTGATAGGAGGTTGAGAATTGACCACAAGTCTGAAAGATTGAATAGATTGCCGCGTTATCATGTTTATGAACCTTGATATCATTCACAACATTGTCGTAAGTACAAGTTCGCCGACATCCCATTGATACGCGTTTTGATTGCAATATAGACGTTTCAATGGGATGTCGACGAACTTGTATTTATGAAGATATTGTGAAACAATGCCCAGATTATCTAGACAATAACATTTGTTCCCCTATAGTCAGAGTCGAGGACGTTCCTGACAATGTATTTTCTTCGGTTACGGAAAGCAGCCAAAGAGAGTCCGAGTTCGAGATCACGTGGAACACAGATGCCCTCGAAAGCGTAGACGGGGTTGACATCGTTGTCTACGGCTACAGAGAAGACAATGACGTGGAGTTTAGTGGACCTTTGGTTATAGTGGCACAAGGAATTGACTATCATGTCGGTCACCACAGCGTTTCAGGGTTAACTAACTTGGAAATTCATTTCGACGTCGGTGTTATTGGGGTCATTGAATCTCAAGGTCAAGGGGGGAAGTAAGAATTGAATCAAATTTGATATTTTGTACTTAAATTGTAGTTTGGGTTTATCTATTCTTGACAAGTCATATAACGTGCATTGATAATTTGGAGTCTGGTGAACTATTGTCCCAGATGTGATGTCGGGGCAATTATCTTCTCGAGCTGAAGGCGAGGGAAGACAGTGTGAGTATTAAAAAAAAGTTTACACCTAGACAATTGCTATTTAAAAAAAATATATATCTATGAACAGTAAACTATTATCCATCTTATGAAAGAGTGTTTTATCCCAAATCATCTGATATCATTTATGTGTCGTAAGTGTTCATGCTTGGATGAACAGGAAACATTAGGGACTTTTAGATTTGCACGTCGACAGCTTTGACTGCAACGTGTGACGTCATTTTAAGGCACTGCGCATGCGTCACGTCGTCTCAGTCGGCGATCGAGAATGCGTCAACCTTGATTTTCCTAAATCTAGTACGGTACTAGTATGCCGCGTGCGCAAAAAATATACAGTTCCTCAGGTAGACAAAGGAACATCCCTTCCCTGCTATTCTGTAAAAATGTGTTGAACAGGTGTCACATGCGTATTCACATGTTCTACATATTTTTACATAATAGCAGTGAAGGGATGTTCTTCTGTCTACCAAAGCAATTGTTGAGGGTAAATTGAGGGACTGTATATTTTGTCCTCTTTCCTTGTCCGTCATGTTCATAGTGTTACTTCCTGCATGCATGTATATCGTCGAGTGAAATCTAAAAGATTTCTAATTGTGGTCAACATGGGCAGTTGAGTACGTTGACATGCATGATCAGTCGGCATTCGTCGTGTTCTCGTCCACTCAATCTAAAAGTCCCTATTGTTTAAGGGAGTGCACAAATCGACTTGCGCCAGTAATGATTATGTGATGTTTTAATAGAACAATTGGGATTTGGGTATTAATTCGGTTTTTGCAGATCCAAATAACATCCCAAACAAAATTAATCATGCGACACATATCGAATATTAAATATCAATGAACATTAGTCCGCGCGCGCGTGTGTGTGTGTGTGTGTGTGTGTATTGTTTTTTTTTTTTTGTTTTTTTGTTTTGTGTGTGTGTTTTTTTTATTGTATAAGACGTTGCTTCTGCAAAAAGCATATGCAATGCATCAATTTGATACATTCAATTCATTTTCTCACTTTAATACTTTTGCGTTCATCCAAGCGTGAACACATACCACACAAAAATTATACCAAACGATTCGGGATATAACACCTTTTCAAAGCATGTATGATGACCTTTCATTCATAGCTGACTTTTAAAATAAATGACAATTTTCTGAGTGTTAAAGGTACTATGTCCCTTTTGCAGCCAACCTCAAATGCTGTAGAACTTTGCAGGAATTATGAATATGTCATGTATGTCCTATCTGTGAAATTTAAACGCTAGCAGTGTCTTCATATTCAAATTATGCAAGGAAACCCGTTTACTTGCTAGACTTCACTGTCAGACACTATTGAGTGACTGAATGGCTTTTTTTTCTTCTTTGGTAATAACATACATGAAAAGAGTTGTAAAGGGTACATGAGCATTTTTCTACATCAATAACCCACTTCTTGTGATGGCCAAGATTAAACTGATTGAATATTTGCGCAGAATAAAATGTATGACCATTCGGTACAATTGTCTGAAAATCAAGACTATTACTTTTGGGCTCTATAGCCCTAAAGTCGATTTGACAACTAATAGTCGTTATTTTCCCACTTGAAGACATTTTCAAGCCCCACCTTTTTTAGGGAAGTTCTAAATTAGTATTATCTTTCAAATGCAGTTGGAATTTAACTTTTTCATTTTTTTGGCCTGCAAATGGGACATAGTACCTTTAACTTTTTTTTACTCACACGGTAGTGTCTAACATGCCTGATATAGGCGATGATAGTTCCAACCCGCACGAGTAAACAGGGTGCTAATTTGCGCTGTATCCCACATCGTAAATATTTGTAGGCCAAGATGTTACTTTACATTAATATTTTGACTATGATTTTTTTTTTTTAACTGGTTTATTGATTTAAAAAAATCATACATTACATTCAAAATAGCAGCCGAAGGCTGAAACAAATTGAATTTACAAAATATGGAAAATTAAGTTTATATACTGCAATACGTTGAAAATTTGTTAGATAAAATACGGTAATGTGCAAAAAGTAATATACAAAGCAGGAATAACGTTGCAGAAACAAATATCCAAAAGGAAATGGAAAAGACAGGGAGATGAAAAGGACAGACGATATATAAAGCTTGAAATAGACGAAGAGGGAGAGAAGACATGCTTGGATGAATAGTTAAATTAATAACAACAACAACATCATTTATGATGAGAGATATTAATTTAGAGCACACAAATCGTGCATCACCTTCTAAGTGCGCCTTGTCGGACTTGGAAAACGCAATAACGTCACAATGGTCCGTATTACATTAATGTCTATATCCATAGCATAAGCTAAAAAAGAGTATTACATATGTATGCAAAAGAAAAAAGGTTTTGCTATCACACCACAAATAATGCAATTCATAATTTTCCATGTGATCTTATTCGGACCAATCGTGTTGCAGGAATCTTGATATGTGGCATATAAGTATTTTTTTCCTTGGTTTCCTATTCTTCAATTTCTTGCGTTCCTCTAGTTCTATCCGTGCTGCCCTTTGGAGCAAGGTCCATGTTCTACAGTGGTATAACGGCGATGACGTAACAAATTGGTGCAATGGTTGGATTGGAGAAGAAGTTCAGTCTGATCTTTCCTTTCTGTCCGTCACGCACCCGTGCCCATGTACACTTGACCAGGCCCAGATCGACATAGGGAGGTTTAGTCCGCATCCGCTGTGTGATATTGGCATCTGGTCGCCTAGAAACTGCATCTATAAACCTGGGGCGATACACTGCGTACGAGCAGACACGCCGAGGTATTTTATTCGAAGTGTTAATGTGGAAGAGTTAGCACCTTTATACTCTATTGACATGACTGATTATATTCATTACGAATCTAATTAAGATTCTTATAAATCACTTCACCAGTTATAACGTAACCGACCGAAGAGCTAACAGTATTATCAACCTGGATTCAATTACAATTCTGCATGTCATTGTGCACACTCTCCACTCCACTTGGGAGCATTCCATTCAGACGTCTTTTTTGAGGACGCCGTGTGTGTATTGGGTTTTTACAGACGTGTATCACATGCTATTCAAAATCACAAATGATGTCCGCCTATACTACCGAGTAGTTATTTAATCTCTGGCTGGAGAGGAAAAGTGCCTTGCTTGAGTTTTTAAGTGCTCAAGTACGCCTCTACGATTTCCGACATTAATTTTGTTCACTTGTTGTACTAAGTATACGACAAACATAGTTTTGTTTAACTTTTATTTTTAAATATTAAACTTTTCATACGATAACATACAGTAGGACATGTCCTTATCAAGGTATTAGAAATGAACAAGATATGTATAGATTTAAGATGGATATCCTGCACGGGGAAAAAGTAAATGTCAACTTTTGCTTGTTTTGCCAGCACACTAGGTGGGGGGCAGGAGTGCTGCTATGGTGACGATGGAATGATCATAAATGTCTTTGATAGTCTGGGAGGGGGCTATAGTCATCGATACCACCATGGGGGCGTCACCCCATATGGGGAACCAAAGAAGGTATGATCCTTTTCGTATAACTATGTATTTGGTGTGACTCTTTTTTCAAACAAATAGAAGAAGAAAGGGAGAGGAGTATATAATGTGACGTAGAAAACAGTTTAGCCAAACACCCCCACCCCTTTCCCCATGTACGCACACACACACCCATACATAAAATATAGGTCGACAAGAAAATCGACCTGTTGTCAGACAGCGAGTAATTTCGTTGATCATTTCCACTTAATCGCCATGTAAATACATCTGGATGAGTGACTGTAGGTTAGCCTTTCTTTAATATCGACCATGATTTACAGCAGTTGATTATGATATGTAACATAAGAGCCGGGTATTAGCTTAAACACGTTAATGTTATTACCATTTATTTTTGTTTTATGTCACGCCATACTCGTTCGTGATTGTGTGAAAGTTATAAATAATATCCCGCGACTCCATGAACTATTCAGGTACCATATCTGTCGCACTTCCTTGTCGACATCTTGCCCTGGACCTACTGCTGTACTTACGGTGGACCAGATGAGTGCACAAATTTCGGTTACCGACGGCCTTCTCAAACTTGCAACAACTATGTACCGCCTCCTCCAGGTACTCTTTTTTTTATCGAGTGTACTGATCTCCGCATTACCATACGCGCAGCGTTCTCTCTGGTTTATACTGTAGTAACAATTCAATGAGATATGATGGAGCAAGCTGATGAAACATTTATAAGTTAATAAAACTACTTCAAACTGGATACGGTACTGGATATAAAGGTAGCCAATATATATTTCTCAATACTGAAGATATGGATTGATGTTTTTTGTTTGTGTTACGAGTCACCCGACCGAATTTTGAATAAGCTGTAATATTGGATCTTGATAAGACGGAAGACCAAAAAGCAAACTATTAAAAATATAAATGGCACATAAGAAAAGCACGAATTATGAGCTCACTGGTAGTCCTATCCAAAAGGTTTCGAATTTTACCTATTTTGTACAACCCAGGTGATGCTGAGCGAAATTTTTGTGAAACGAAATATTCAAACAAATTAGTCATGAACTTATTATCAAAAGTGTTCCCTAGATTGTTTTACATGTTTTGGTTGCATGAACAAGAGTGCCTTCTATTTCAATGTCAGTTTAGGGTAACTTAATTTGTAGCGTGAATAAACATGAAGAAATTCAGTCTTGGTACTGTTGAGCTTCGAACCATACTTGAGACCACTCTTTGACCGATCGCACACAATTTGATATTTCTGTAGTAACATCAACATCAACATTTCTCTTAAGTGCGATGTACAGCTCCGTATACGTCTGCATAAAACATGTTTGAATGTTATGGGTATGTATTAACATTTCTAAAAGAGAAGTATAGGAAGTAAATACGATTGGGCCAAGAACGGACCGGTGAGGGACTCTTTGAAAAACGGCATGTCTTGATTACCGCTCGTTTCAAATCACTACAGTGTGAGTGCGCTGGGATAAGTAGGACCGTAGTCACCTAATTGCTTGACTGCTAATTCCAAAACGCAGTCTCAGCGTCGCACCAATATGTCATGCTGAATGGTGTCGGACGTGCCTGAAAAATCTAACAGCACAAGGATGTCATTTGTTACTTCCAAAAGAGCAGTTTCAACGCCATAAAACGAGCATCTGAAAGTACTTAAAGATACTATGTCCCTTTTGCAACCAACATCAAATTATATAGAACATTGCAGGAATATGTCATGCATGTCCTATATGTGAAATTTAAACGTTAGCAACGTCCTAGTATTTAAATTATGCAAGCAAACCCGTTTACTTTCTAGACTTCACTGCCAGACACTATTGAGTGACTGACTGATTTCTTTTTTTCTTCGGTATAAAATACATAAATGAGCTGTAACAGGTACATGAGGCATTTTTATACATCAATGAACTACTTCTTGTAATGGCCAAAATTAAACTGAATGAATCTTTGCGCAGCACAAAACACACGACCATTCGGTACTAGGGTCTGGGAATCAGACTATTAACATAGGGGATTGCAATCACTAATCGGCGTTAGTTTCCCACAATTTTTGTCCAGCTCTTTCGTTTTGAAGGAAGTTCTAAATCATTTTTACCTTTCAAATACCGTTGGAATTTAATCTTTTCATTTTTTGGGAGTTCTGCAAATGGGACATATAGTACCTCTAAGTATTGTTGTAGTTGAAATGCTGCAATTCTTTATAAATGTTTACCAAAGAACCTCAGATTTACAATGGGACAATAACTTTTAAAGATCGTCAACATTACAGGCTGAACTTTTCAATCTACGTAAGACATTTGCACACGTAAACAAAAATGGAATGAAGCATTATTTACCCGTGTCATAAAGGGTAATTAGTTAACAAGAAATGTCTTCATAAATGAAGTTGGGACAGGGTCGGGCTCACATATAGTTAAGGAAGAGGTAGTGATTAACTTTGCAACAATTGCAAAAATTGTAGCAAATGGTTCGAGTAGTGTATGTTAACCACACCTCCCCCCCACACACACACACACACACACAACCGCCACACACATACACACATGCATCCGGGTTTTAGTGACACCATGGCATTTCCGATTGCATGCTGAAGAGCATGAAAGTACTATTATGTTCAGTGTATTACAATAGATTCTTGCTTAAAAAATTATCCCTGACAACCTCCTAAAACCCTTTTCCCCTTTCAATAACATGTAACAAATGTTCTCATTTTCCATCCCTACCCCCCCCCCCCCCCCCTCCCCTCCATCGTCCCTCCCTCCCCTTCCTTTGTCACAACACAGCATTGGGCAATGGCGATCCACATATTTCAACTCTTGACTCTACCACGTACACTTTCAACGGTCACGGTGAATTCACTCTGCTGAACGCACTGAATGGTACCTTCATCTTACAAGCAAGAGCGGCTCCCCTCATTGGTAAAATACATCTTTCATTTATTTGTTTAGCTCAGTCTTCAGTTCACATGTAATCGTCACGTCGGTGTCAATACGATTTTACATCTGTTTTAATATTTAATTTAATTTCTGATAGACTTTTACGGATTTAATGACATGCATTTCAGAAACAAGAATTAAGTTATTATAATCTTCTCATCGAAACTTGATCTAAAAGGGTTCTTGAAATTAACTAATGCTTCTTCAAAGTTATTTTTCAACAAAAATAGGTGAAAGGTCCATGTAACAACCTTGGGATGTAAATGTTATAACCTTTACAGGTTCTTAAATGAACAACATTCAAGAGTTACATTAAGAACCATGTACACAAGTTCCTCGAGAGAACCCTTTATGGTTCTAAATATGGGACAAGATTATGAACCCTACCGGTTCTATTTTTAACCATGTTTTTTTTGTCTAAGAGAGGAAACATTTCTGTTTATGCTCAATGATGAAATAAAGAAGTCACGGGTTATTTTCCTGAAATGTCTGAACACTTTCACATAATTCTATTGGAAAATATTATATTTCATCTGTTGAACAAATGTTCATATGAAAATGTATTTCTTACTGTATCTTCCTTTGCAGGAACGTCCGATGCAACGGTGTTTGTTGCCATGGCCGCACGATTTGGTGATGGCGATGTCATTCATGTTCAAACCAATGAGCTCAGGGTTCTTGATGCCTATGTCCGACTAGCCGAGGATGGACAAAACTTCACAAGGATTGAATTTGATCAGGCTTCTCGATGGTCATATTCAGGTATAAGAAATTATAACAATATTAATTCTATATTGCTCCCATTCTCGGAACATATCACGTCTATCGAATAAACGTGTTTAAAAGTTTTGTTACGTCATGCGGTTAGAATTATATTAATTCACTTATGAATCCTACACATTTTGTCCCTCTTCTTCCTATCAAGAAGACACTTAGAAAGCAGTTCAGTTTAAGTAGTGGATACGCGACCAGGAGATCTATGTCATTTCAACAGTTGGATGACTTAAAATTATTCGAGTTATTTGTTATTGAGGAATATCGCACCACTAGAAATTATGATTTACCTTCGAACCAAGAATTGTTAAGCTTTAGGAATACTGTTTTTATCACAAACCACTGAGCTAGCTCACTATGTGCAGAACTATGATATTGTTCCGGATCCTTTAATCTTCTTTTCCCCTCATATTTTGCTGGTAGTACCAATTGTTGTATGATAAGCTTGGCAATACCATGCAAAGTTGAGTTCTTTAGTATCCATCTTTTTGCTTCTATTCGCTTTCCTAGGGGTCTCGGTAACTGGTCGCAACATTACCTCAAATGGGATCATTGTAGCTTTCAACGAAGGGGTCGGGCTGAATCTGAAAGCATCAGAGGGAGCCATGAGCATTTTTCTTGTATCTCCAGACTCCTTCCGGGGTCAGACGCAAGGGTTGATGGGAACGTGGAATGGCGATTCCAGCGACGATTTCCTAACTCCTCAGGGATCCTTACTCTCACCTGCTTTAACTACTGAACAGTTGCACTACCAGTTTGGACTACTATGTAACATCAGATTTGTTGCTTCCAATGTTTTTTCTCTCACTGTTTTTTTAATATTGTTTATTATTATCTTTCCTTCATTCGATTTCGAAGTGCTATTGACAATAATCATTGTGCACCTAAACAATTCTAGACACTCTTTAAGTGTTTAGCTTCCACATCTGAAAGTCATTCGTCTATAGTCTTTATTGCCTTAACTTAATTTTCCCCGTCCTGAGAGGATTGTAAAAGAATGCAAGCAAATATGAGGGTATTCAGTGTATAGTTGCAATGACGAATATCGCCATTGCCTTGTTTTCGTTCACATTCTGCCCCATCAATATTCTTCTCCGTGTTTTCGTCAGGAAATCACATGCGTGTTGCACGTAGTACTTTTTATCACTAATTATGCCCTTTGCTCTTGTCCGTTTCCTTTCAAATTTCATAGGCATAGTCTCTAGCATCTCATCAAGGTCTCTCAATCTCCTTCGATTTTCGAAAAGACTTGCCTAACCGTCCAGGCGCCATTTGTTCCGTTTCTGGTCCGTTTTAAGGCCTTTCTTTCTTCTTTCCTATCTCCACTATCCTAGATCCTACAGGGTTCTAACAAATTCCTCTAAATAGTCCAAGATATGTTCTTCATTTGCGATGTATAACCTGACATTCAAAATGCCATCTTCGCACTGCAAATTCAAATCCGAAACCGACTCCGTCAAAAAACTCTGATTTTTTTTTTTTTAATGGACCCCTCAAAATCTAAAATTGCCATAACTTTCTCATACCATTTCTGTTTCGTCTCAATTTCTTGCAGTACTTTTATCTCATAATTGCACAAAGCCATGCTGAATTTAACGCTCCAATGAATAAACAAAAAAATAAAAAGCGCCCTCTAAAGTTCTGGGAATTGGCTTTCTTTCTGTGGCCGTATCTCCATCGTTTCTGGCCAAACCCCTACCCTTGTTTGGATTTAGATACTTGAAGATATGCCATTTTCCAGCAAAGTAAAAACAATTACTTACCCTAACGCTGACCAAATTTGAGAAAATTGCCCTCCAAATTCGCCATTTCCAAGAAAATTGCAAAATAACTTCGACTTGCTCTAAAATGACGATCCGTATACATACGTCAATGATAGTCAGCATACACATGTATCCAAGCACGTGACAACTATTGCAAAGTTTGGTCAAATTTGATGTCGTCAGCACAAAATTATTGCCCAAAATGATGAATTTGTTATGCATTACGTAACAGCCCGTTAATTGCACGTGATAATAACGTGATAATAACAACCGTTAAATGCGTGCAATATATTTCACTTAGATGCCAATGGTGTCAAACTGACCGCAATGAAGTGTTCTTTCAAATGATACCAAATACGTTATAATTTATGTTATCTCAGAAATATTTGAGTAACTTGCGTTTGAACAAGGGTCACTATATAAATTCTGCCGAGTCCGCCACGTTATAACACGTATCGGCTATGACGTCATTTTTCAGACTGCTGTTCGCCCCTTCCCGTCCATGAAATTTTGCGGTAATTTTCCGAGTTGAAATACGCAGTGCACCTCGAAGCCGGATTTTCGAAAATTGTCAAGGGGGCCAATTAAGACGCCATTTTGTACTCTGCATGATTCTGTTGGTATGGGCGGCTGTTTGTGCCACAGCATGCGTCACCACATCCACCAAATCCCATTGGTTTTGCACGCAGTGCTTGCGAGCCCTTTCTAGGTCCCTTCCTCTATTCCGATTCCCTTCAATTTTCGTAGGCATAGTCTCTAGCATCCCTTCAAGGTCATGCGTGACCGTCCAGGCGCCATTTTGTCCGTTTCGGGCCGTTTTGGTGGCCTTTCTTTCGCTCTACCTATCTCCACTATCACAGAAGCTACATACTTCTTCCAAATTGCTTTGGATAATCCGAGAGAAGCTCTTTCGTTTGAACCGTAGAAACACGTGCCTCATTGCACGCACATCATTGTGACACGATTGCATGTCTAGTTGTGTTATGGTCTTGTGATAAAATTTCGAAGGAAATCATCTAGAAGTATTTTGTAAACGTTTATTATGAAGTACAGAGGTATTAGCGTCCACTATAAGGTTTGGTAATTATCAAATCTACAATGGATTGGATCACCTTGGCGACATCACATGCACTGCACCCCGAAATGGGCATTTGGGACTACACCTACATGTTACATGAATGTTTACTCGAAACTATTCAGCCATTGCTTGTAATATTTCGAGTAAGGACAATTGATAAGCAATGTACGCTTTTGCATGTATGAAATTATTCCAAATTTTAATTTTACCATTAGAACAAAGGCCAAGAAAGCTCACAAAATGTTTCATTACCTGTAAAAGAACTGGGCCTTCTCCTTAACCTCGGGGATGCAAGTACAGGATTCATGGGATATCCCCCATAGTGTCTGTGTTTCCGATTTTGAACACGCATGGTCGTCCTAGAGTAATGATTGTCTGTATTCTTGGTCACTACCTTTTACTTTAATACAGGGGAAATCGATGCAGCAGAATCGTTGTTCTATTACGAACCGAGCAAGGACCACGAATCTCATACCGACCTCACTTACACTCCTGTCTTTGAGCCTGTCGCCAACCCTTCTGTAGACCAAAGTCTTGTGTTAGAGGTGTGCGGTACGAACCAGTTCTGTATCTTCGACTACCAGACAACGGGGTCGCAGAGTTTGGCTCAGATTTCCGTGAAGGCACTCGTGCAGTATCAGCAGGCAGTTGACAACAGAGCATCGTTCGGTAAGTTTTGTCATACCGGTTGCTCACAAAACCTCATTACATTGCGCCAGTCATATTCATTCATGCAATTCAATATCAACAGAACGCGACAGAGCATCTAGGTTCAGATGCAACTTATTGACGCAAGGTTATCACAAACTGGCGCAAGATTATGTCTTGTTATGCCCGCGTTGCGCATGAGGCATAATTTCGTTTTCGTTATTACCTGCGCTAAAACCAAGTCTAACCAACAAAGTAAACAGCCATTTACCAGAAATTCAAGGCAGTGTTTGAACTTTTAATTTCGCATCCATTTTGGTTATGATTTCTCTCTAACAAGCCATGTCAAAGACCGCGCCAGTCAATGACGTTGTCTTCCGTTAGCAAAAAAAAATCTCGTGTGCAACGGGCTTTAATAATCTACTAGTATTCAATACAAACTCGCTGGATAAACCAATTGATATGGATTTGATTCCTTATGTGCAACCCGTATTATCTGTATTGTTCGCTGTTTTCTATGTCATAGAATATTCTGTTTGAAGGAATCTATTGGCGCACAGGAATAACGCCTTATATTGCTTGCTACACTCGGAAGTGTTAATTCCCCTGGGTCAGTAACAAATAAATGCACAGGACAGACCCGGACGCGGTTAATTGGAACAGACGCATCTTTTTTACTCAGGGTTTGACTGGTTGTTGATGGAGCCCTACTTTAGAGGATATCATTGACTGTAACACTTCATCTTCATCATATGCCGATTTAGCCGATATGCTTTTTTGAACCTGTATTTCATTTGTTCATATTTTGTTCTAATTATCATTTCTTAAGTGAGTTGCCCAACTCTTCCCGCCTCTGCTAACGGAAGTGCCATCGCGACGACCTACATGGCAGGGGGCGTGGCAAGATTCGTGTGCGATGCCGGCTTCGAACTGAGTCACGTGGTCAACTTTACCTGCCAATCAGATGGTACATGGAGTCCTGGCGATATCCCGACATGCATCAGTGAGACTATGACGCCAGTTGGGTCAGGTAAGCATTTAGTCAGGTCAATGATGAATGAGCCCTTGCCTTTTTGTTTTAATCTCAGTGTTGTTTTTTCGTCATAGAAACTAACCAATCAAAAGAGAATAACAAAAAATTATAAAATATATAAACATACACAGAATATAAATCTTTCATAAGCAAGAGGAAAAATCGTATGGCATAAGATTTCTTTTAAATATTAAGAACGAAATAATGCACAATAAAATAAATAAAAAGAGAAAACGGAAAGCTGAATAGCCCATGGGTGCCAGAAAGAAATAGAAGAAGAAGAAGATGCAGAAAGAAAAAAAAAAAAAACAACAACAAGAAGAATAATAGTATTTAAATAAATTATGTTAAGGTCTGACGGTATCAATTAAATTAGTTGTAAACGAGATCGTTTGAATACAGAGAGAGATATACAATTGCTAACATGAATAGAAATGATATCGTATATCCTAGCCTCCACCCCCTCCCTGTAGAAAAAAGGCGTTTGCAGTTTTTTGTTCCGGATCTGGGAAGGGAAAGATTATTGTACCATAGCTGATAAGGTATTGTGGTATAAAATTTGTTAACAGTTGAATAATAAGGTGTCATACTATTGAGGATTTTAAACATCATTGCACTGAATAATATGGAATTTCTGGTTATATTTCAAAGTCTCCCACCGCAGTATTTAATGCATTGAACAGAATAATGTAATTGAGGCTTTATTTTTTCAGAATAGTCCTTCCTACTCTATTTTTGTAGCTTTTGTAATTGATTGATATATTATCCATAGGGAGATTGCCATATTATTTTCGCAAAATCTAGATGAGGTAGAAAAACATTTTGGTATATGAGTTTTAACTTATTTTTCTTCTGTTAAAGATGTTAAACTTTAGGTATTCCATTTTGGATCCTGGATGAAAGAATTTTTTTTTTGTTTCCTTACCCCTTTTTTATATAACTAAATACCTAAAACTGCAAGGTTATCCTAACAGATAAAATAAGAATATCAGTACATATATGAAGTTTTTAAGTCAAGAATTAATTAAATCATTTCCTCTTTCCCTACAGTTCTTTCGACGCCCTTGATCATCGGAATATCTGTGGGATCGTTGATTCTGATCGTTTTGATTGTGATTGTCATCATTCTGATCTGCCGACCAAAAACACGTCCACCGTCGAGCGGGTATGCTACATTTGTTTGTTGGCGCCAAAGAAACAAAAAAAACACTGTCATCATAATAGCAATGATCTTCATAAAAGCAACTGAAGACAATTTCTATACTATATTGTACATCCAATATAAACCATATTGGGATCACGTATTACGTGTAATATTCACATGTGTTAATAATTGATTGATAGGGCTATTGGCATTGCCTTAGGTTGACTTTCAAGAAGTCGTTGCCATCATGGAATTTCGGGTATACCTACATGTGTGTGTCCTTGTACAGGGCGTCTCAAAGGGGATGCTCCGATTTGTGCAGGTGTCATGGTATAGTGGTTCATTAACTTGACATGTCTCTCAATCCATGTACATAATAAGTAGGTCCATGCTCAATCCAATGGTTGAGGGATCGAAACATAGCCGGGCACTAACGTCCTATATAGCAAGAAATTAATCCATATTGCCACTCTCCATCGAGTTTTTAAATAGGTGGCCGGTAGGATGGACATTCATTGTAGTTTCCTGAGGCCTGTAAACGGCATAAAGACATCGTCGGTGTTTTAAGCTCTTTATCAAACCAGAATATTATTTTCCTTAAAGTAGAGGGAAAGGGTTAGTGTTGTAATTGGCTTGTAGGTTTAGGTTTCGGATTAGCGTTAAGTTTAGTTTGTTGGGTACCGTGTTAAGGCTAGAAACTCGTTGAAAATTACCGCAAAGGATAGACAGGGTCACCCAGAAAAAAGTATATTACAATTATCACGCCCTTCACCCAACTCCATCCCATAATTATTTAGCATTATCTAGTTTGTTTGTATACTTCATTTTCATTATTATGATATCCTTTTCTTTCCCTACTCAAACTTTTAATCGCTCTTTCCCTTTTTTTTGTGTATTGGTTTCTTTTATTAGGAAGGTGAGCCCTGTAACAGACCAGACTGAAGTTCATGCAAACCCTACCTACGTCCAGTAAGTCCTTTTAGACGTACAATGTACAGCTGAGTACTGGTGTCAAGTAGTGGCATTATGAAAGGTTGATTAATGATAGTTATAGTAATTATAATAATAATAACAATGATAACGATACTAATTATGATAATAATAAAAATAATAATGATAATAGTTAAGATAATGATGATAATAATGATAATAATAATAATTATTATTATAATAGTGATGAATTACATAATGATAACAATAATAAAGATGGACTTTTAAATTGCAAAATAGACTGGAAAGTCTCTCTATGCGCATTTCACTACAGCTGAAACAAAATACAATTTCATGCTTAGATAATTTAAACAGATTAATTCTTACAACATTACTATTAAATTCAATTAATTCCTATTAAATGTAGTACAGAGGGGTAGTTTTTAAATGTTAAAAATTAAACGAAAATTGGCTCAATCTTGGCGAAGATCATACAATCTTGACACAGATATGGGTGAATGGGACTACACGCACATTCGTCCTTGACTGTTTGATGCAAACACTTGAGCTATGGGGGTATACTTCGAAAGCAATCATGTTCAGCGGGACATTTCTACTTTGGAATTCTTCTAAAATGACAAACAGAAAATAGGGATTCTCACAAATTACACTTTATCTTTACCGGAACTCAGCCATCTTGATATGAAAGCTAAAAAGAATCGACTCTTCCATGAGATTACATTTTCACTGTTGAATTTTGTTTCGCAATTCCGCACTTGAATCCAACTAATAAACCATTTTAAATTCATTTTCTTTTCTAGATTTGAATAATTGAGAAAAAGCATTGTCATGAAAATATTAATTATTTCCTTTCAAATGGAACTGGAATCGTGTAGGATTTTTTCCTTGAGTGTATTCAACGTTACAGTTGCCGCAGCTAAAGGCAGGGTACTAATATCCTAAGTCCTTATAAAGCGCTTAAAAGAGTTATATCATAATGATATGTGCTACAGTATTATACAAGAGTTTTGTTCATTCTATTATTAATCGTAGTTTTTCTTTGTCTCTATTTCCCTTTCTTTCTCTTTAGTGCTTAGTCTTGGCAATAAACTTCAATACAACGAGTGGATGGACGTGTGATGACAGAGCTACTCTTTTGCTATCTCTGCAATGCATGCTTGAGCTGATAACTATATCGACGCTTTTTGTTAGCTCTTTTACTTTTCCAAATTTTGTATTAATTGTTTTTTTTTAATCACAGGAGCGTTTTTTTGCTATTACTCAGACATAAACGGCTTTGATATATAGAGCATATAAAATGTACAATTATACTATATGTGTAGTTTCGTCTTTTTTTCTTTTTTAACATTTTTCGATTAGGATCAAATTCGGCTGTAAATAGGAACTATATAGTTGGCACCGTGTTCGTCAACGTTTTCTCAATGATAACTATTATATATAACGATTATTCATGTCATATCTTTTAATTGTGTAAAATCAAAAAAACGGTGGTATCCAGATATCAATGTTATAATACTTTAGAAACGAAAATCATTCAAAAGGAAAACCTAATGAATCCTATCATAGATGCTCACTTTCTCGTAGATTCATTGTTATGACATCTCTAAAATGCATGCATGAGCTGATAGCTATATTGACGCTTTTTGTGGGCTCTTTACTTTCAATAAGTTGTATCTTTTTTTTTTAATCACAGAAAACGTTTCGTTCCTATTACTCAGACATAAACGTCTTTGATATAGCGCACATAAAATGTACTATTATACTAGTGTAGCTTCGTCTTCTAAATTTTCAGATTAAAATCCAAATTCAATTGTCAATAGGAAGTATAAAGATGGCACCGTGTTCGTCAATATATCCTTAATGATAACCATTATTCATGTCATATCTTAATTGTGTGAAAATAAAAAAACTTGTGGTATCCAGATATCAATGTTATACTACTTTGGAAACGAAAATCATTCAAAAGGAAAACCTAATGGATCCTATCATAGATGCTCACTTTCTCGTAGATTCATTGTTATGATATCTCTAAAATGCATGCATGAGCTGATAGCTATATTGACGCTTTTGTGGACTCTTTACTTTCAATAAGTTGTATCATTTTTTTTTTAATCACAGAAAAAGTTTTGTTCCTATTACTCAGACATAAACGGCTTTGATATAAAGCAAATAAAATGTACTATAATGTGTAGCTTCGTCTTCTAAATTTTCCGATTAAAATCAAATTCAATTGTCAATAGGAAGTATATAAGATGGCACCGTGTTCGCCAAATTTATCCTCAATGATAACTATTATCTACCATTATTCATGTCATATCTTAATTGTGTGAAAATTTAAAAACGGTGATATCCAGATATCAATGTGATACCACTTTGCAAACGATAATCATTCAACATGAAAAACCTAATGGATCCTATCATAGATGTTCACTTTCTCGTAGATCCATTTTGTAATTCTAGAATGAACGGACATATGTTTCCTGTTTAGCATATCTATCTTTGGCTTATGGATCGCAACTTTATTCAAATTAAGCTTAATTTTAATTAGGGGGAAATTCTTTGAATTTACCCAATATAGGAATTACATCGGTATTTTGGGGATAATAGTACTAAGTATGTTTTTGGTTGTTTCCTTTTTGTTGGTTTTGCTTTTGCTTTCGCTGTGCTGTTTCATTAGTTTGTTTGGGGGAGATTGGTTTAGTTATGTAAGTTTTTTTTGTTTTTAATCAATTTTTGGCAGACATATTTTTCAATAGGTTAATTAATCAGAGCATGTTTCTATTTCTTTAAGAGCGCCATCTGCGAACAAATAATGTGTAGCTATTTCTCTTGCATCGAGAATGACGAAGGGGGAGGTAATCCAGAGTTCGTTAGCTCAAGCTTGATTTAATATCAGTGTAACAAAAACATTTAGAACGCTTTGCATGAAATGTTATTGAGCTTTCTGTGTTTGAATATTAAACAAACTTAATTATTTACAGAAATTATGAGTAGAACGTGTGTTTTGTAGACTTTAGGGGTGTGTTCACAATAGTATTGTTTACCATCTTCATTTCATCAGCATCGTTATTATCACCACCATCAACAACAGCATCACCAGAAACATAATCATTATCATTCTTAAAATTCATCATCTGTATCATTTCTATTAGCATTAATAGTAACCGTCATCATCATCATTATCATCATCCCCTACACCCCCACCATCATCATCACCATTACTACCACCATACTCATTATCATCATCACCATCATCATTATCATCACCACCATCACTACGGCCGCTAGTCATCGTCATCATCAACATCATCTCCATCATCACTTAAATCTCCACCATAACCACCATCCGCATCATCATCACCGCCGCCACTACCATCCGCATCATCATCATCTTCACCATCATTATCATCACCACCATCACCGTCATCACTATGGCCGCTAGTCATCGTTATCATCAACAGCAACATCATCTCCATCATCACTTAAATCTCCACCATTACCATCATCCGCACCATCATCATCATCATCTTCACCATCATTACCATCGTCATTATCATCATCATTCCTTTCGTATCGCCCGTCTTCGAAGGAATTGAACAATGAGCTGGTGACCTCTAGCGAATTAAGCAGAAGAGAATACGCTCGAACATGTCAAGGTGTTTTTCGCTTTTTATTACAAACGAATACCATGTACAAAGTATGTTGTGAGACATTTCCATGAAATATCACAACCATAATGCTTCACGAGTGAAGATAAGTGAATGATTGTATTCTTTACAAATTCATATAATATACGTTGATTTTTAGTATAAAACTAACCACAAAAGAAAAGAAAAAAGTCAATAAATCAAAACATAGTCAGCATCTGTGGAAGAGGTTATACAATATGTAAAACATCTCCTCTTTTATACAATAAATAATTAAGTAAGAATGTACTCTTTTGCAAGTCAAGTTGGATAATAAAGTCAAGATGAATTTGAAATCGAAATGTGTATATAAAAGACATGAAACTGTTTTAAAGAGGTTAGATAGGATAAAAGCGAGAAAGAGAGAGAAAGGGAGAGAGAGAGAGAGAGAGAAAAAATTAAAGTAGAAAGATAGAGAGAGATAGATGGGGGATAATGGAATGGGTATGATTTTCTAGGAAAGTAGCACCCTTACACACACAAAAGGACGATTATGACAGTGTCCCAGGGATGTACAATAAGTCTCATTAATTAAAAAAACAAAAAAGGAATACCTGTTATCACTCATAATATGGAACAGTGTTGGTCGCAATGGGCTTATATATAAGGCATATCGAAAAATGAATATCAAAACAAGAGATGATCTTTAAATTTCTTCGAACTGTCAAACATAGAATTAGTAAAAATCAATGCAATTCTACGTTATTGTGTAAAGCATAATCAAGATAACAATTTGTTACACATAGGGATATTTGTGATTTTTAAGTTTCTACAAAGGGTTCTTCATTAAATTTAGCCCCCCCCCCCCCCCCAAGAAAAAAACAAAAAACAAAACATAATATTAATAATAAAAATAATAATAATCACAATAAATATGATAATGACAATAATAATAACGATGATAATAAATAAATGGAATAACATTCATAATAATAAATAAAAAACAAATATAATAAAGTTTACACGAATATGAACACGTGTAACGGATTATTATTCATAACATACTTAAATTTGACATTTCAGTTTTAACTGTAAATCCTAAACGTAATATTAAAGGGAAGAGCAAAAAATACAAGCTTACAAAATATTGAAAAAGTAACAATATACGGTGCTACAAAACTAGTTTGAAATGTTGTTTATATGACCTGACTACACTTTCGATCAAACCTTGCTTTAATAATTTATTATTATTATCCTGATCAATACTATTATCCTCATTATTGTTTATTATTAATTTGTTCCCTTTTACCACGCTGTTGGTCGTAATCCACTATACATTACTGTTCATATTCAAAGGCATGTCTTTTAATATTTACATATCAAAACTCTCATATCTTTAGTACGTGTCATCACATATTTCATCGCGACACTATTTTAGAGAATGAAAGGCATTGTGCAAAATGAATAATGATAATTAACAATCCATAGAGAACTATATAGATAGCTAGTTAGAAACTTACAATAAAGACATTGTGTGAATCAGTATATTCTTTTCACCGTACAAAATTGTATTCAATTTGTTCAAAATGAAAATAGATAAGTTATCAAACTCCCCAAGTATTATACATTGAAGGAAAATATAGGACCCGGTGAGGGAGGTTTGACGTGGTTGAAATTTTTTTATTTTCAAAAGAAGATAATGTTTTAACGAAATTAATAACATAAATAAATATGATATATTACAAGATATAAACAGTTATGGTCGATGGTGACAGTATCAAGAATGAAATAAATTTATATTAAAGCATTCATTTTTGTTTCTTCCAAAGATAATCCAATAATCATAATTCGCATACCTAAAAATCCAATTAAATCTGAAGATTATCTTTAGAAAGACCAATCATGTTATGCTATTTTATTTTTCCAGGTAAACAAATGTTGAATTAAAGCTTTTAGTAAGAATGCCCGGGATTTTTTCTTTACTATCAAGACAGGAGATGAATTAAATAATAAACTTTTTGTCACACAGAAATCTTAAAATACATGAGAAAAAGATTATCTAATTTGAAAATGTCTTAGAATGTGAATACTACAATCAAATTTGACGGACAAAATAATATGAATACTTGTGCATTCATTCATAACGCAATTATTATCAACATCTTTGCCTACTACATGATTCGTTGAATTTCCTGAGGCGAATACCTTTATATAATTTGGATCATCTACTTTCATGTCTATTCATGACAAATACAAAATATCATCACTATGACCATTAACCATGTGAACAAAAACGACTGATTTCATGTGCATCCTTTCTCCTTATTTTTAAGTCACAAATTTTCGCAAAGTATTTCAAAAATGTCTGCTTGCACGATTGCGTAGGTTTCGCACAGAATTATGACAAATATATCAATATTTGTAGTTTGATAATGTAAAAAACAAAAACATCCATGTTTGTGACCATGGATTTAATCCACTGTCACCCCAAAGTTCTAAGCTACTGCTAATAAATGGAATACCGAACTCACTAACTCTGAGTTAGTTTCCCAAAGAATAATCAAAATATTTTTAAAAAATGAATAAAAATGACTAAAGTAATCCTATTGCACCAATACCTGCCCGAATACACTTGGAAATATATTTCAATGTTTTCTTCGCATAGCGTTGAAACGACATGTTCAGAATCGAGAGCAGTAAACAAGGAATGAATAACTTAATTCATCCATTTAGAAAACATCACCTCAACCAATTTCTTAAGAAACGTCAAAGGTTCGAACAACTTCTTTGTAGCCAAGTGAATAAATAAGATAAGATGCAGCAAAAGGCCGTACTGTGCATTTTGTTTGTGCGTTTATTATAGCCAAGAAAATAATATAATAGTACAAAGGGGAAAGGTTTTAAGTAAACTTCGATTTGTGAACCTTCATGTTCAGCGTTCACGCCATCAAATCAACTATTCTACAAGTATAAAGCATTGCCTTGCCCATCACATAACAGAAGGTACGCACGATCGAATCGTCGTCGTATAAGGTATAAATACAAGACACACATTCACCAAAAAATATACACTACAAAAACAAACATGGAATAAATATATACAATATAAAGGAAACATCGAATACTCTTCTGGACATTTCAGAGAAGGCTCATTTTTTTTCTTAGATTAATATACTTTGTACAGGAAAAACGCAACGAACAGAAGAGGTGGTTTATAAAAGAGGAATATCTAAAGTTTTGATCTATTGTTACGCTCAATTTCTTGGGACATTCAACTTACGGTGGGAAATAGTTGGTTAAATAATATCCATTTAATCATTCTTCGTTTTGACCCTGAAATACAGATTTATGTCAATACAGTTTGTTCGAAAGGCATTTTAATATTAAACGGAATACAAGCAGTGTTTATTTCAAGACATACATATAATTACGTATGGGAGCCAGCAATCAGCAGACTCAATGGAAGGGTTAATGAGCTAGTTTTATCATCGTTATTAGTTGAGGTGATGTAGGTGTGTGGATTGGGGTTATTAAACGGCAGGGGTGCCATTTGTTACCCCCGTACGTAGATCAACAACGTTTGCACCCCTTGGTTCCCCCACCGGGACCGGTTGAGATGTCGGGCGACGATGCCATTGTGGTGGCCGCCAGATCATGAGTACTGTGCCGCATACGTGGATGATGTTACTGAGGTTGCGCTCCTGGTTGTAAATGCCTTGTTTGGCTAAGGAAGGGAAGGTTGGGAAGAGTTACATTCATTGGCCCTTATTGGTAGCTATATTACCGGTTTGGTTGGGATGGGTGGGTGGGTGGTTGGATGGGTGGAAAGGTAGGTGGAAGGGTGGGTGCATGGGTGAGAAAATAAATAAAGAGACATAAATACAATAGGTTAAATAAACTTTCATTGCAGAAAGGGAGAGGGGATAAAATGAATGAAGATCTACAACCCCCAAGAATGGTTGAAAGGAACACACGAAAATGCTTACAAGAGTCACACACTACACATGCAAATTACGATGAACACAAAATAATCATATTGATGTAGAATAAATACACGAATCTATAAATACATTAGTCTTGCTCATTCAATAAAACACCAATGTGAAGTTTTTCTGTTTAAGCCAAATTATATTTTTGCTCTTTAAATTCATTATTCATTATAATGAATTAAGATTGAAGGAATCAATTTAATAATGGAATCTACACTGCTTGTGGTCTAGTGTAAATTTTCACCTGGCATGTAGATAGGTTGTTTGATAATTAGAGGTAAATCTTCATAAGTAATGACATTTCGGAAAATAAAGATGTTAATTTAACATGAGTATTAAGCAGCCGAATTGTCATCGATATTTTATAAAAAATAATCTGGCCTTGGCAAAATATTCTTAGCTTTTCTTTTATTACAAATAGTTTTGATTTACCGGAGAAGTAATTTGTTATGTAAATTACAAAGTCTATTCGAGTTGACATGTCGTCCATTAGTTTGATAAAGGAAGAGGTAATAAGAGAGAGAAACAAAAACAAACGTTTACACCCTATCCCAACTTCATTCGTTATGTTAGTGGTTTAGTCATTTCAATGTACACGGTCGTAAACCTAGGGAATATTTATATTTTCAATGATGTTTAATTGATAATTTTCAATCCACAAAACATATTCCAGGGAAGGATAGAATAAATATTGTCTTAATCAATGTATGTGTATATATATAACTGTGCATACATAAAGTAACGGCTTGAGCACCTTTTTATGAAGTACCGTATAAGTCAGACGTCATCAGGTTAACAACGATCTATGGTAAAATGAGAGCTTGCCTTTTCGATTTGGAATTTGTTTTTTCTTCATTATGCGAAGTAAAAATTATCCTTTAAGACAATCAAGCCTTGTCTTGTTTTTTTGTTTATGCACAGGTAATTTCATTGTTTTACTTTTTTTTCTTGGGGTGCCTTAATTGAGGTATTTATTTACATTCAACATTTCAATCAAAATAAAGTTGTGAGAACAAACATATTTGAAGCAGACGCGGATCCAGGGGCGAGCGGGCCTTGCCCCCCACCCCCCCCTTGCCCCCCCCCCCCCCCCCAAAGAAAAAGTAAAAACGAAATATTGTAACCAGAAATGTACCTCTTTTTTTGCTCAAGGGGGGAGGGGTGCTGAGTAAAAAAAAAAAAGCGCTGACAATGCCAGCCCCCCCCCCCTCCCCCCCCCCCCCCCGGCTGAGCGAAATGTCGGCCAGCGCGTGTTTCAAATTTCCGGGGGCAGAAAAGAAAAAGAAAAATTAGTGCTCACTAACTCCCCCCCCCCCCCCCCCCTCCCCCCCCCCCCCCCCCTTCCCTCCACTGAGCGAAATATCGGCCGGCACGATTTTAAAATTTCAGCACTCATTTTCTCAACTGTACAATATTTTGCTGCTTTCATCTAAAATGCTTTATGTATATAGGGTTTATTGAAATCAAATCACATCAAAAACCTAGAACAAACAGTCCGAAGACTTACACCTGTCTGGGGTACAATATAAAATTGTAATCAAGTTCCCATAGTCAAATAGCAGTAATGAAAAAATAAATAAGTTACATAAGTTAAAATATAGAATAACTATCATCACTTAATATTGCAAAAAGGACATATAAACAATTACAATAATATGTGAGTACACCAATATACAAACTGTATATCGTATTGATATTGCTGAGATGAGCAAGTGTAATACTGAATAATAGGAATATACATGTAATGCAGAAGGTATCATATAGTGAATGAAATTCCCATGAAAGTATAGAAAGAGGACGAAGGATAAAGATAGAGAGGAGGATGAGAAAGAGGGATTATGATATAGAAGAGGAAGGAGAGACAAAGAAAAGGAGGGAGAGAAAGGAAGAGAAGGAAGAGAAACAGGGAAATAACAGTACAGACTGTAAAAATTTACACAAAAATAGTGCTTAAATACTGTAGATTTCATTTCAGAGTAGTATGAATATACAAATATTGCAATGGTAACATACAATAAAGAATTTCCCAAGAGAGTATAAAAAGAGGAGAGAGTAAGAGAGAGGGAGGAAATGAAAGAGGGAAAGAGAGAGACAGAGACAGAGAAGGAGGGAGATAGGAAGATAATTATGGAAATATCAATGCTTTTAATAGCTTATCTGGCAACCTTTTGTTCTGCTTTTTAAGCTCCTGATATACAACGAGTCTGTTTTTATTTCATTAAAACCATACTTATTCCGGAAGACAAACATTTTGTGAATACAAAGTTCATCTCTCTGTCAATGATGATCTTAAGTAAACAAGAGATATCCGTGCAAAAAAAAATCAATATTAAAAATGTACTTCACAACATTTTCGATATAATTAAAAAAAGTTTGGTTCTGCTCATATTCATGCAATATGCCCTTTATGGAGTTGCACCGGGGCACAGTGGGCCAGGGAGGAACCCATATGACTCCGATTGTCTCATTTTCGCTCGCTGGATCACTGAAGCACAAACATAGCTCGTTCGACGTCACCACCAAACTAGCCAATCAGCTGTCAATGACGTCATATTGAATGCGGCGGCAAATATATTTTGTGAAATTATCGAGAAATGGACCATTTCTAATTGCAAACTAGTTTTATTTTTGGATGGAAACGCAGCCATTGTTATATTGACATTCATTGAAGTCATCAGAATAGGGTAAGTTACGTCTCAGATGATTCAAGAGGTCTATTTTGTAGATAAATTTTCAATTTCTTAGAATGTTCCACTGTGTTGCAGGGTACCGGGTGTATGCCATTGGGTGTGATGTGTTCGCGCGCAATGGCGCGAATTATACATTCTTCTTCTTCTTCGCTATAAGTACAGGCCACCGCGCCGTCGGGTGTGAACATTCCTTTCCTTCTCAATACAATAACTTTCACCTGCCTAAGTTATTCAAACCATACGGAATCGTGGCGTCTCGCCACTTCCATTACGTAATCATTAAAAGGATCCGCATATACAACATTTTCCTGCTATACGTTGTGTACCGCAGGAAAATACAAATCTCCCTGGTATACCTTACAGTCCAAACGATAAATATGTGCCTTAAACGAAGCAGGCGACAATCGGCGTAGCAGACGACACTTGATAGTAATTTTGTATGTGAGATTGCTTTGCTAAATATAAATTACTTTGTTAATAAATATCAACTAAAATTTCTTTTACATATCTTTAAACCATCATTGATATTTAATAATTCATGAGTGAGTAAAAGAAACATACCAAACTATATAATGATATGAAATACTTGGTGGCAATAAGGGGAGTTTGATGTGATGACCGATTGCACCCCTCTGTTAATAACCGAATAGTCCATGATGTGTCATGAATATTCATGTTTTTGCTTACCTCGGCTAAATGTTTGCTTTTACTAAATGGAAAAATTACGGTGGGGGGTTGGATGAAATGGACATAATGAAATAAGCAGAAGTGATCTATGATAATTAATGCTTCTTATTCTTCGTGTGCTTGAGCTATAATCTTAAAATCGCTTGGCAAACTGAGTCCAAAGTTCGACTTGTTTCACATGTGCATCATAGGCAATGACGAGCTTGCAACCTATTTTGAAAAATTACGGTGGGTGAACTTTCAAAATTCAATGAGACATGAGGGCTCAGATGAAAGAGCTAGTGATAACGTAAGTCGGGGTGGATGTGTTTTTCGTTTTAAAAAAATTGAATTTTTAACGATTTTTTTTTTTATTTTTACAATTACATGGCTAACATGTATGGCTGCTGACTCTGACGATAGGGGGCGTTGCGAAATGAGACTAAACGGAGCTATATAGATTGAATAACGGTAGAATTGAAAAGAAAGAAACATGCAAATGTTAAACCTTGGATTACAACAGAAATTAAGAAAATGAGTAAACATAAATATATGTTATACAAACAATATCTTTGAAATACTACGACATATCGTTAAATGCCTTATGTAAATTTTAGAAATAGATTTAGTAACTTAATACGTGATACAAAGAGTAAATATTATGAAAATAAGTTTAAGGATGTCATGAACAATGCAAAGAAAACATGGAATGTTATACATTAAGTTTTTTTTTAAAGTAAGCATGATGTTAAATCTATAAGGGATAAATCTCAAATTTTAAATTTATTCAATGATTTCTTTAGTACAGTTGGACAGAAAATTCATGATAAGTTGGATAATGCAGTAACTACATCATTTGATAGTTTTTTTACAGGGATCTGTTTGTGAGTCTTTATTTTTTAGCCCAATTACAGAATCTTACATAATTAATTTTATATCAAGTTTATATATAAGTAAATGTCCTGGTTACGATCAAATTAGTGCTTCTATTAATGCAATTTTGTCTCCTTTGTCCAATATTTTTAATTCTTCTCTTGAAAAAGGCATTTTTCCTAATGAATTAAAAATAGATAAAGTTATACCAATAATTAAGAATGGCAATAAAAATATGTTGAATGATTATAGACCAATTTCTATCTCATTAATATTTAGACAAATTGTAGGAAAATTGTTTATGATAAATTTATAACTTTTATTGATAAACACAATATATTGCACTATAAACAATTTGGCTCTAGAAAAGGATGCAGTACTACTCATGCATTGATTGAATTAACATATAAAATTGCCAAAGCCTTTGAAAAGAAACGCGTAGTGATAGCTCTTTTGTTTACACTTGTCGAAGGCGTTTGACTGTCTTAACCATTCAATTTTACTAGACCAACTGAACTATTATGGAATAAAGGGAAAAGCAATATGTAAGCGTTGATAAATTTTATTCAGAATATAAAAGTATTTCAGTAGGTGTACCTCAGGGATCTAATCTTGGGCCACTTTTATTTAATATTTTATATTAATGATCTGCAATATGTTAGCAATATTTTATCAGTAATTCTATTTGCAGATGACACAAGTTTATTTTTATCAGGTAAAAACCCAGTTGCATTAAATGATCTATTGAATTCAGAAATGAAAAACATACAAACTTGGTTTACAGCCAATAAAATATGTTATATGATTTTTAAGAGTAGGAATTGTAGGATACAAGATAATGAAATAAATATTGAACTTAATGATCTACGTATAAAGAGAGAAATCAGTACTAAATTTATTGGCATAATCATAGACAAAAACTTGAACTGGAAGGAACATGTAAATTACATTTCTCTAAAAATATCTAAATCCATTGGAGTGTTAAATATTTTGAAACACTTTTTACCACTGAAGATTTTAACAAATTTGTATAACTGTTTGATTCTATCACATTTTATGTATTCTAATATTGTATGGGGCGGTTGTTTATTTTATTCATCACAAAAATTGTTTCTAATACAGAAACCTATACGAGCAATTACCAAATCAAACTATTTAGCACATACCCAACAATTATTTAAAAAGTTAAAACTATTTAATATTTTTGATATAGATAAATTACAACTAGCATCGTTTTTGTTTTCTTATTCTAAAAAAATATTACACAATAACTTCCATGACTATTTTGAATATAATAGCAAGTATAAAACAAGAAATTCCAGTAAAATGTATGTACCTTTTTATATTTTTAACTTTCCATGAACCACGGTAAGTTTTAAAGGACCACAGCTTTGGAATGGGTTGCCAGATGTACTAAAAGAAATATCAACTGTTCTCGCATTCAAGAAAAAATATAAATGTTATCTTGTTAATAGTGAGTAGTTTTATTTTATCAAATTGCCTTTTATGTGATTTATGTAAATAGTTATGTTGTGTTTTATGTGATTATACTTTGTTATATTATCTGTTTGATGATTGTTTTTTTTAATAGATTTTGTATACTGTATTTCTCTTGAAGGGTGGTAATATAGGGGATCAGCCTTGACAGGCCAGTGGCCTTTAATGATCCCTCGCATCAACCACCCTTCATCCTTCTTTCATAGTACCATGCCAAATGAGTGTTTTTTAATATTTATATTGTTTAATTTATACTGATTTGTTTGTATATCTTCTGGTGTGTTTTTAAAGAGATGTAAAATAAAGTTGAATTTAATTGATTTGGCGGGTCAAATGAACCGCATTCTTTTCTCCGAACCGCAATCCCCTTTCCAAGGTTTCACAGTATTTCTCATCAGAGCATTGGAAGCATTGAACTTTCAAAATATATTGCCTGTTTTGTTCTTGTTTAAAGTTAAAACAATTTAATCACCGAGGGGTAGGTCGATTATGATGGAATAGTTCTAGAATCTGATACAAGATATTCGCACTCTGTTTAAATAAACCAGTAACCCACCCTACTCTGACTCCATTAAATCTTTCCTTCTCTATTTTTTTCTTCTTCCTCACTATTTTACATCAGCAATGCAATCAATAGCCCTTTGCTGCTAGTTAAATTGTATTCTTCATGTTTAGCTCTATGTATATAGTGTTTAGTGATTATATTTTAATACACATAGTTGCATAACTTAAAATGTTGTGTGTCCCATACTTTTTTGTTGAAATTTGAGTCTATAATGCTAAGCATGTATGTATTGCTTAAGGTTGTTTGCAGGGTTTGCATGCTTTATCTTTAATGGTTAAATTGTAAAAATCATACTTAACGGCGACCCTGGAAACGGAAAACTTACATTACAACGCATATCAAAGGACTGGTAAGTACAGGCCGTATGAATAGCAAATCTTAGACATGGTAAATGCCCATAAAAGTGGTCTGGGTGGTGGCCGATATAAATTAGTGAACTGACTTGATGTATCGTATAGACAGGGGCGTACGCAGGGGGGGGGGGCTATTGGCGGTTGAATCCCCCCCTTTGGTATTTTTATGTGTGTAAACCCCCTACAACCACCCTAAACCCCCCCCCCCCCCTTTGGGTTTTTTTTATTTATTTTTATTTAATTATTAAAAAAAATATTTAAAAAAAAAAAAAATTATGCCCATTACTGACCTAAAAAAGGTGGTGGCCGATATAAATTAGTGAACTGACTTGATGTATCGTATAGACAGGGGCGTACGCAGGGGGGGGGGGGCTTTCGGGGGTTGAACCCCCCCCCCCCCTTTTGGTATTTTTATGTGTGTAAACCCCCCTACAACCCCCCTTAACCCCCCCCCCCTTGGGTTTTTTTTATTTGTTTTTATTTAATTATTAAAAAAAAAAAAAAAAAAAAAAAATTACGCCCATTACTGACCTAAAAAAGGTGACCTCACCACCAACAAAGAAAAATGTCAAATTTTCAAATTTCGAGACCAAAAAAAAAAAAAAAGTGTCCTCTTACCCACCCAGACCACTTTTATGGGCACCTTTGGTATTTGTATGTGTGTAAACCCCCCTACAACCCCCCTAAACCCCCCCCCCCCCCCCCCCCCACCCTTTGGGTTTTTTTATTTTTTTTATTTAATTATTAAAAAAAAAAAATACAAAAATACAAAAAATTACGCCCATTACTGACCTAAAAAAGGTGACCTCACCACCCCCCCCCTCCCCAACAAAGAAAAATGTCAAATTTTCAAATTTCGAGACAAAAAAAAAAAAAAAGTGTCCTCTTATGTACATAAAGAACGTCTCGATAGTCTCGATATACCAGAAGTAGCAAACGATTTTGACGCAAAAAATAATTGTAGGAAAACAATCATGTGTGTTTTCTCCAAGCAAAATTATGATGCACACAGGTAACGTTAACTGATCAGGTTCCTCTATTTTACGTAGTTGCGATGCATAGGTGAGTTGATATCTTTCTGTTTCCCCTCTTTTTTTCCCAACTTTGGTTTTCGTAATACAAGTTGCTAGCTGCTTTAAAAATCTGTTAATCCTGTTTCATGATTGTATGTTAATTATGATTGTAGCGATCTTTGCCTCTAGATATCAAAACTGTAATGTTTTTTCTTCTTCTACAAATGCCTTAGGCGTAATGAGAGCTCAGACAGCAATAATTTTGAACTCTTTTTAAGGCAAACGCTCTCTAAAATCAAACAAACTAAGTCCATGCCTCAAGATATCATGAATAACTTTTAAAAAGCTGATTGAATTTAAAATTCAAAGAACATCCAAGATTGAAGAAAAAACGGTTGTGATGGAAACAAAAGTTGGGGAACTTGACATGATAACAAAACATGATGCCACTTTAGTTAAAATGGCGGCCGCGGAGAAACAGCCGGATCCAAGTTTATTCCGCGTACATTGTTCATACACATCATGTGCACACGAATCTTTCTATTCAACCAGTGTTTACTTTCTCAAGATCATTTAATCATATTGTATTCCTTAAATTAATGTGAAAGGTTTGGGCAATTCGTTTTAACGCAAGCAGGTTTGCCTCTGGCTCGACAAACATCCTGGTTCAATTGTCTTTCTACAAGAAACTCATAGTTTAGCAAATTCTGTTAACAATTGGAGGGATGTTTGGGGTTATAATATTTATTTTTCTCACGGTACTTTTAACAGTAGAGGTGTTTATATTTTAACCAATAATTGTAGCCTTCATGTGGTTAAAGAATTACATGGCAATAATGGAAGAATTCTGATTCTTGATATTTTGCTTAAAGGTAAAACAATTTCACCCTTGTTAATATTTATGGTTATAAAGAAGACCATCCTTATTTTGTTGAATAATCTGCAGGAATTTTGTTGTGAATCTATTGTGATGGGTGCGGACTTTGATATTATTCCTGATATCTAAAAAAAAATGTAAAAGGTGGTATCAGGTATAATGAGGTTAATGTACAGCGTCAGGTTAAGCGTATGATAGAATCCCTTGATTTGATTGATATTTGGAGAGAGCAGTACCCGAATTGTTTGCAATTTAATTGGCGATCTTTTAAGCCACCAATTCAGATTCGCCTTGACTTTTTCTAAGTTTCTTTCAATTTGTATGCCCAAATGGATAAATCTGAAATTTCTTCGGGCTTTAAATCGAGTCATGCTGAGGCAAAAGGTCGAGGTTTTGGGGGATTCAATTTATCGTTACCTAATGAGCCTGAGTATGTAGACAAAATTAAGAAGTGTATTTTCGAAACAAAACAAAATGATGCTAATATGAATTCTAGTTTGTTATGGGATTTTATGAAATGTCAGGTCCGTTCGGTTACCGTTAAATTTTATCGGCCAAACTTTCAAAGCGTCACAAGAAATATAAGTTTAAGTTAACAAACAAGCTCAATGAACTTGAGCAAGAGTTTTTTTATTAATCCTTGTGATAATACTGCAAAAGACATGCATGAGTGTAAAATGAATATTGATTCTTTGTATCGTTATAAAACAAAAGGTTCTATTATAAGACATCGTGCTAAATGTGTCGAATTTTGTGAGTAAAATTCTCGTTATTTTATTAATTCGGGGGAAAGGAACCACCGACAAAAGGTATTCACTAAACTGGCGACACATGATGAAAAAGTGTTAACATATTTTTTTAAAGAAATGTCATGTTATGAGAATTTGTAGAGTTCATGCAACCAGATTGATTGTAATACTACAGAGGACATGCTTCCTCCTCCGAGTGCTCACTACTTGATAATGTTCAAAAAGATAGTTGTGAGGGTCTTATCACTTTGCAGGAAAGTTTGACTGTTTTGAAATCCATGCCCAATAATAAAACTGGCACTGATGGATTTTCCCCGAATGCTATTTTTTTTTTAAATAGCTAAACTGATTAAATTTTTTAATTTTTAATTTTATTTTTAATTATGCTTTTTAGCATGGGAAACTTTCTCCTGACCAACAAAGAGGTATTATTAATCTGATTCCCAAAAAGGATAAGCATCCAACTTTTTTAAAAACTGGCGGCCTATTTCGCTCCTAAATACCGATTATAAAATAGTTTTCTAAATGCATTGCTTTTAGAATCAGAAAGGTTTTGTATAATATCATTAGTGGTGACCAAACTGGTTTTCTCAAAGGTGAGTATTCGCCCTGCGCTTGATTGACTGTTCATTTATCTCGTAACAACATGCCGTGTCTTATGTTTATGATTGATTTTGAGAAAGCTTTCGATAAATTAGAGAGGCCTTTTTTTAACCAACTATTTTTTTAAATTTTGGCAAAGATGCTATTAATTGGGTGAATATATTTTATAAGGATATTGCATCATGAAAATAATAATGAAAATGCATCGCCCATTTTTATTTTAGGATCCACTGTAACTATTGACTCTTATGCTGATGATACAATTTTGTACCTTAAGGATCTCGCCTCTGTCCACCATGCTATTACTGTGCTTAAAATTAATCTCAATAAATCTGAAATTATACCGCTAAGGTGCTTCAAAGATGATCCTGCTGATATCAGTGCCCTTAAAATTAAGTTTTCCAATGGACCGTTGCGCTACTTGGGCGCTTTCTTTCATTCAATACGGACACCAAGAATCTTTTGATTTGAATTTTACTCCAAATTTTCAAAAGTTAAAAGATATTTTGAGAATCTGGCCTTTTAGAGATTTAACTCCAATGAATATAATTGCAATTATCAAATCTCTTGGCCTTTCCCAACTTTTCTTTCTTCTTTCAGTCCTCCCTGACCAGTTGGCAGAATGAGTTAATTGATGACATGTAAAGCTATTAAAGTTTGTAGATTCATTCAAAAACTTTGTGTCAATCGAATTTTTCAGACTTCGAACTCAGAAAAGAAATGGGTCATGCGCATTAATGAGGCGAACCTGGATCGGACTACTATCTACCGTCTCTCTTTCATGGCAACCCTGTTCACTAAATATTTTTAATTTCATTTTCTTTATCGATATCTACCTCTTATGATATTTATTTTTAGTATTAAATGTATTGATTCAAAACGTTGTTCCTACATGATGACGAGACACTTCAATATTTGTTTTGTTTTTGTTGGGGGGGGGGGTGTTGCAGTGGCCCCCCAAAACAAGTAAATTTAAACTTTTTTTGAAGAAAACAAATTAGACGGGCCCCTCCCCATGGCTTAAAATAAGTGCTCACTACCCCCCCCCCCCCCTCTTCCCCTCCCCTCTCCCCCTCCCTTCTCCCCTCCCCTCTTCCCCTCCCCTCTCCCCCTCCCCTCTCCCCCTCCCCTCTCCCCCTCCCCTCTCCCCCTCCCCTCTCCCACCCCCGTTGAGCCAAACAAAAATAGTGCCTTTCACCCCCCCCCCCCCACTCCCGCTTATTCGCCGGCTGGCTGATTCGGCGCTAAATATCTTCTCACGAATTGGGAAAAAGTAGTGCCCTTTACCCCCCCCCCCCCCCTCCCCCATATATTTGAATTCCAATTACTTTCGTTCTTAATTTCGGAAGATTAGTTGTTGCATTGTTGTCCATCACTGTGTTAAACTTGTTAAAATTTAGGGCCTAAATACAAGGGTCGCGCTAGGCCAAACATCTCGGGGTCCCTGGGGATCGACCCCTGAGATGACAGGAAAAACAAAAATGGGTGGTCTCCAAACAAATATTGAGGGTAATAGATATATTATAAGAGATATTTGACAAATTCGTATATAGTTGGCAGACTCTTTACGCTCTAGGATGATTTGGAAAAATCAAGTTGCTATTTTCTTCTGCGTCGCTATCATCTTTGATGTACCAAAGTCATCAGAGGCACATCAAAGTAAGATCATAATTATATTTATTTCCAACTTTTCGAAATTAAAAGGTTCAGATTGTACCAAGGTTTCGGTCTTGTCTTTCGAAGGCTGATACATTTTCCACACAAATTGCTCTCCCCCTCCCCTCTCTCTCTCTCTCTCTCTCTCTCTCTCTCTTTCCCTCGTTCTCTCTATTTCTCCTTCTCTCTCTCTCTCACACACACACTGTCTCACTCCCTCTTGTTGGTCATTGTTGGAGCATAGTTGAGCGTAGTTAATATCATAATTACTCTGAATGCTTGTTTTCTATTTGTTACATTGTCTGCTTGTTTTGCTCCAGGCAAGTATTTAATTTCTTCTATTTCACAAGATCGAAAATTCGTTTCTACCTTATAATGTATTTGACCCTTAAAAGGCAATTTTTTTAACCGGGGTGTCGCTAAACATTTTTAGGGTTCCCGCGAGATATTTGTTTTGAATAACGTCGATTTTATGAAACAGCAAATATTACAAACCTTTCGGGTACGTGTTTTTAAATAGTTTTTAATGCCGAGATAATAATTATTTCAATTAGATACTTTCAAAATACGATTTGCAAGTAATAAAACGTTAGTGTGTGCCTGAAAATCAACCAGATTTATTATTTGTATTACTCTTTTTTTTTATCATAAAAATCGATTCGATTTTTGTTTTTGAACAATTTCCCTACGCTAGCACCCCGTTATTCAAATAAGATAGTAACAGAGTTGACTTTTATATTTTGTGACATGAGATGGAAAATAAGATTTCAACTTATTGATTACACCTAAGTTCCTAGACAACAGTTTGCATAAATAATCAATTTTAATATTCCATGTTACTCTACAGTAAATATAAAGACCAAGAAAATTAGTGCAATTTATCTAGGTTAAAGGGATAGTCGAGTTCTTGTTTCAGACCGCAAATGCATTCAAAGTGCATGGTAATTGTTCTTATTCTTATTTATGGCATTTCTAGTGCCCTTTTAGGACCTAAAATTGCTATGAAGGTAATTTTAGACCCCAAAATGTGTGACATTTAGCCAATACGATCATACTAATTCAGTTCTACTTTTAAAAAATACAGTGACCGTTAATTAATTTATTAATAATAACAATACATAGACCTGCTGGTTGTGCGTATTATAACCAACACAAAAGGGCCAACAAAAACCCAACATCGGCCTTGGCTGTAACAGAACGTAAATATCGCTATTTCGTTTTTTTCAACGGCTGGTTCAAATTATCTAATATTATTTTGTGGTGGTACACAAATATTAGAAATAGTTATATTTATGGATATTTCAGCCGTCTTTGAACCGATTTTAATCAAACAAAGATGATTTGTCATTTAAATTGTATGTTCTTTCAAATTTTACACCCAGTTTTCATTATCTCACACAAATTATTTTGTGTAGCGCCCTCTGCAACAGAACTCAACTATCCCTTTAATGTTTAAGCCTTTAACCAAAACTTGTCCTGGTAGCTCAGATAATGTATTGCTGGAAATCATAAAACTAGTTTTATTCATTTTCAGGGACAATTTTTTTGCTTGTATCCGTTCAACTCCAAATTGCAATTCAAAATTCAGGAAATCAAGAAGAATTCTAGGGTTAGGATGCAAGCGGTAAATGCTTGAGTCATCTGCAAAGTGTAGAAACGAAAGAACCATGCATAAGTTTTTGAAATCATTCATATAGATAATAAAAAGTAGCGGGCCTAAAAGAGAGCATTGTGGTACCCCAAAAGGTATTGATCCAATACATGAGTTCGATTCGTTGTGTTCACGAACTGGTCATCTCAAAAAATTAAATTATATAAACAATTAACGTTAAGGCCCTTATAATGTTTATGAATATTCGGATGTATCAATTGTATTTTTCATGGAGGCTTTAAATGAAAAAAGAGATGCAGAGTGTTTGATAGTGTCAGTTAAAGCATTCCAAATGTCTGGACCATGGTGTTTTATCATTAATAGTTTTGGGGTTAGCTAAACGGAAGTCGGATGAATGTCATGTAGGATAGGAATGTATATTACCATTGTACACACAAATATTTTGAAATGCTTAATGGTATAGTATTTATCCAAAATACGTACTTGTACACATTCACATTAAATAGCCCATACTGATCCCATATTTTATGAACTAAAGTAATTTAAAAATGCTGATATTAAAGAAAAAATTCAACTGCAATCTTTATGTAGACATTTTGGGTACATACTATACCATTAGCATCTAATTTCCATTTTGTTACTATTACCCCCCATACTATGTTACAATAATATAAGTAGGCTATGACAACAATATTGCTGAGCTGCATTGAGCTAGCTGGCGATCGAATCCAAAATCAAAGCGCGCGCCCAACTAGCTAGGCAAGCAATCGCATAATAAATCTTCACTTCCGGCCCAGGCTCGCCCAAGCGATTGAATTTCTCCGGCAGTATGAACTATGAATGGCAGACGCAGGCAAGCTTCGGTTTCACCTTTGTTTACATAATGCAAATTCTATCGGTGCTTTTCATCGGTATTTTTTAAAGAGTCACTCTATTGGAGTCAAGTGGATCCGGTTTGAGGGTGTGACCGAGCTGTAAAGTTAATGTAAATATTTGATCTGTCTGGTATTATTGACACTGATGTGAAAAGGTATAAGCGAGTAGTACAAGTAAATATTTGGTGATTGCGGTGTAAACGTGGCACGATATGCTTTCGTTATAGATAAAGATTTTCCACTCTAGATCCCCGTCCAAGGATTGTCATTACCAGTTTCAAAGTGAAGAGGATAGTTGTCATGATAACATAACAATTGGTTTTACGTCATCACCTCTATTTGTCCTCTTTGCAAAAAAAATACAAAGAGGCTTGCTAAATAAACTTTTATCTACCGGGGGGCAAAATAATCGAGTGGAAATGTTCGCTAAAGTGGAAACATACCTTTTGACTACACAAATCTGCCGAAAAATCGGAAAAAGTATGTATTCATGAAAAATATCTATACTGATTCTTTTTCAACAACAACAAATCATGCTAAAGTACACATTATGCATGATGTTTAGGGAGCCTGCACCAGCTCTTCAGTGAAAGTAAACTATACGTAGATGACAATAACGAATGTTTAGAAAGAGAACAATGTCCGCCATGTATAACCAATGTTGAACAATTTTCAATATTACTTTTCAACAGAACCTCATTTTACCATTTTATGAGGTGTCATATGAAAGAAAATTAACCTTCCTACAACTGTCACATTCTGTATGCTTAGAGATAATTTGCATAGCAATATCGAGCCCAAAAAATGTATTTTGGGAGTGTCGTGGTCGATTGGGCACTTGACTAGCGATGCGAAGGTAGAGGGTTCGAATCCCGACACTGCACTAATATCCTTTGACAAGATATTGACCTACTCTTGCTACTCTCCACCAAGGTGTTAAAATGGTAACCGGTAGGATGCGACCGTCGTTGTTGGTCGAACAGTTTTTGAGCGCCAAGTAACGCCTGGCTGGAATGCTCCCCAGGGAGTGAAGATGGTGCACACAGTGTATGCGGGCAAGCACTGAATCCAATGACCGTGGTAATAGTATATCTGTGAAGCGCTTAGAGACATTCGAGATGTATTAAGCGCTATATTAAAGCTAAATATTATTATAATTAAATTTTTGTTATAATATATATTCCAAAAATATAATTTTCGCCAAGATTCACTTTGTTTCACTACATTTAAAAAGAAATGATCACAAATGCAAAGGCGTCGCTCTAAGGGGGTATTGGGGTTTAAGTGCCCAACACCCACGAGTATCGAAAAAGTGTCCCTCCTCTTAAATCTAATCAGTGCCCCTATCCGAATCTGATAGGCTTCCCTTTTACTTAGACAAGTGCCCTTTTTCCCTTCTGAAGTGCCCCGCTTTTCCCTTTAACATCGAATTTCTTTGCACATCGAATAATACACACCCTGTAATGCTACAATATAGTGTTTTAACCAATTTAAAGGGATTGGGTAACTTTGTCTCAAATTCTGCAACAAAATCCTGGATATAGCTCATGCTGCAATGATAATTATAAACCTTTAGGTCAGTCAGGAACCCCATGACTTGTAGAAGCCGATCGCCTGTCTGATTATCAAGATATTTATGATTAGAAATCGAAATTTAAAAAAAATCGTTTTCCTAACGGTTTTTATTACACTACAGTCTATTTGGAAAAAAGAGCCTGGTAAAACCGGTCACCCAATTTTATAAAACTTTTTTGAGGTACTTCATGATCATTTTGAAGCGCAATTTTGTTTAGGGCCTCAATATTACACCATATTACATATACTGATAACACGTAAGGTCATACATTTCCGATTTAACATTGTTAAACGATGCCTTTGATTAATGTTGGACCTACGCAAATAAATTCCGGTGCTTTACAAACAAATTCATGGTCTATTTAATCGAAGCAAATACAAATTCCTAGAATTTTGCAAGGAAATCTATGTTAGAACATTGTTACCTGGTGACTTTCCTGTACGTATTTCATAACCAATAAACAAATTCACGTGAAAATCACGTCAATATCGAGTATCGACTTGAACAGATTTACGTTCTTCAAACACTTTGAATTGAATTTCTTTATTGTCATGCAAAAAATAAAATGAAGGCATAAAAATCGTCTTACGGCTCACATTTGTATAAAATATAACAATACATTAACATATCATAGACAGTAACTACAAATAACATAAATAACATAACAATATAATATAATTTAACCTCTCTGTTGAGAGCCAGGGGAATTATTTGATTATTTGTACTCCCCTGGCTCCCAACAGACAATACTAACTTAAATAAATAGCAGAAAATGTACATGACAACAATCAATGTCATATAACATATAAATAGAACAAGACACAGCAAAGATCTAAAATCAATTATTCATCAATTGTTAAAAATTCCAGATAAAAACTGTTTATTTTGGGTAGCAGACATAAATTAAATGTACATCACACTGGATGGCAAAGAGGAAAGACAAGAGAGAGAACGAGAGAGAGAAAGGGAGAGAGAAAGGGAGAAAGGGAAAGAGAGAGAGAGAGAGAGAGAGAGTGGAAGAGAGGAACAGTTCAGTGTGAGATGATGCATATACAATTTCATTCAAAACATTGCTTTGTAATAGATATTATTTATATTGCACCTGTGCTTAGTACTGTTAAATATATGAAACACTGCTATGCATGCCAAGAAGTACAAATACAACTGTATGCTAGTACATGTACATATAGATGGTAGATACACTGTACAGTTGAAAGAAGAAAATTGATGTCAGATAGAAGAGGCTAGAAGAGAGACGAGAAGGAAAGAAGAAGAAAGAAGAAAGAAAGAAAAGTGGAGAAAAGGAAAGAGAGGAAAGAAAGGAAAAGGAGGAAAAGTGAAGTGTGAGATATTGACAGTATTTTTGAATTAAATTGAATTGATGAGTCCACATGCCACTTACAAACTACCAACCACCCAACCATAACAACAGGGAGGACCCCCCCCCCCCCCTTGACCTTATACAAGCCGACCCATCTTCATCCCCTGTACTTCCAGGATATGAAGAGAGAGACAGACAGACAGACAGACAGAAAGAGAGAGAGAGAAGGAGAGATATATGTAGGATAGAGAGAGAGAGAGAGAGAGAGAGAGAGCAGAAGAAGACAGAGGAGAGAGAGAGAGAGAGAGATATGATGAGAGGGTAGGGGATCGTACTCGGGGGTGTACAGGGTCATTCATCTACAGAAATTGTTGTTAAACACTTTCATTGCACTTGGGAGAAAGGACCTGCCGAACCTATCAGTTCTTATTCTAGGTAACCTAATTCTTCCTGATCTATTAAAAACCACTTCATTATGCAGAGGGTGATTAGAATCCTTCACAATCACTTGCAGCTTAGCCAATAATGCCCTTTCTGCAACATCTTCCAGCTCTTTCACAGAGACCCCAATTACTCTGCTGGCATGTTTCACTATCCTATTCAACTTTGCTCTGTTTTTCCCACTAAGGCTGTTAAACCAGGCTAGACAGCAGAAACAGATGACTGACTGTATGACACATTGGTAGAACAGGAACATTGTTTCACTTTTCACATGTAATGCTTTCATCTTTCTTAGAAATACATACGCTGGTTGCCCTTGCTTAGTATTACCTTGGTATTACTATCCCACTTCAGTTTGTTATCAATTACAACTCCTAAGTATTTGCATTCAGCCACCTGTTGTATGGCTTTCCCATCATTGTACAGGGGAACGTTATTTGTGGCACCATTTTTCCTGTAGTCAAAGATCATTTCATGAGTTTTTGTGGCATTTAGAACAAGTGAATTCTCTTCGCTCCAAGAAACAAACTTATCAACTGTATCCATATATGCAACTTCATCGTTGTTGGTGATCAAGCCAATGATACAAGTATCATATGCATACTTTACTACGTGACAAAATGAAGCAGTCGAACAAGAGAAATCACTAGTAAGCAAGGTATAAAGGATGGGCGAGAGCACACATCCTTGCGGAGTGCCTGTGCAAAGTGGTCTAGCTTGGGACATAACATTTCCAAAACGTACTTGTTGCACCCTGTTTGTCATGAAATCCCTTAACCATTGACATAATTTGGGATTCACAACACTGCTAAGTTTTTTCACCAAGGTCCCAGGAACTATCATATTAAATGCAGAAGAGAAGTCTACAAAGAGCACCCTAGCATATGTACCAGTTCTTTCCAAATGTTTATAAACTGTATGTAGCAGGTAACCAATAGCATCCTCAACACTCCTGTTTGGTTGGTAAGCAAACTGGAGGGGATCTAAAATATCTTTTGTTTGTTCAACCAAGATGTTTCTCACAATTTTCTCAAAACATTTCATGACAATAGGAGTGAGGGCTACTGGTCTATAATCGTTGAGTACTTTGGGTACTGGGGTGATTGTAGCCCATTTCCAGAAACTAGGAATACTAGAAGTATCTAGCGACCATTGAAATAGTACCTGAAACACATCAACAAGCTGTTTGGAACATGTTTTCAGGGTTTTTCCTGACACACCGTCTGGTCCTGTAGCCTTATCAGTTCTAATTGACGCAAAGACTTGTTTGACCTTTTCACCTTTTACAATTATCCTATTATTCACTGGGGTACTCTCTTGTGTACTTTCTTGCGTACATTCCTGACATTGCAAGTTATCAGTTACATTATTAAGGCAATCAAAACGACAGTAGAAATCATTTAAATCCTTTACAAAGACAGATACATCATCGTTGATGCTTACACCTTTACCCCTCCTTCTACTTTCAAAACCAGTTATCAGTTTCAGTCCTTGCCAAGCTGCTTTGGAATTACCTCCTTAAATTTATTTTCTACCTTACTACAGTACTGGCGCTTCCTATTTACAATGTATTTCCTGAAACTCTTATTTATTGCTTTTACTGAATCTGGGTCATTATTCTTAAAAGCCTCTGCTTTGTTATTTAGAAAGACTTTACACTGCTTGTCTACCCATGGTTTGTTATTTGGATAGATTTTGATCGCTTTCTCTGGCACTATCATGTTCTCGCAAAATTTGATATAATCAGTCACTACCTCTACAGCTGCTTCAAGAGATGACATTTACGTGATTGTGTTAACACGTTTCTTGCACTAGGTCACTTATAAAACACGTACACTAAATCACGCAATTGTCACTGGAATATCACCATTATAATAACGTGGTTATCCCTACATTGGAGACCATGGTTTGTAAACCTAATACTCCCACTTTTGTTTGGTTATGAAATTACATCTTCATAAACGAAACGAAATTATCGGACCCCACGGAAGACCTGCTTTCCCATGTCGGGTAAGCTGAATGTGGGCTATCCACCGTATCTCATGCATTGTTACTATGTTTTTATACGGAAATAAATACTACTACTACTACTACTACATTCTTTATAATTTTTAGAATCGCGTCACAGAAACACGTGAAGCGTAAGTGATAGTTTCAGTCAAAATATCTGCTTGAAATTCACGTGAATATTAAGAGGCTGACTTGAGATGAATCATGTTCTTCATTCACCTGAAATTTACGTCGAAGAGGAAATATGTTACTGTAACCCGCGCTCAACCCAATAATTACGCAAATGTTACACAATAAATGAACCAAAATAATGACGTTCTTAATCTTAGCTGCACTAATGTCCTTTGGCAAGACATTAATCTACATTTGCCGCACTCGACCCAGGTGAAGTAAATGGGTACCTGGTAGGAATTTATTCCTTGAAACGCAGCGCGCGTAACAGCTGCACTGCTAAAGCCAGGGTAATTATGCTGCATTATTGTAGAGCGCTTAGAGACTAAGTGATAGGCGCTATATAAGCACTGTAATTATTTAATCAAGTCCAGGCGCGCCGGAAGCAGTTTGGGATTAGAGGGGGTAGGGGGGGGGGTGCAAACATCCCAGAAGAAAAAGCTAGTTGCAACTGGTCCAGTTGATGAACCAGTGAATGCCAACTGTTAACCCTGGAAATTAATTAAAATGGGCTAAATGATCCAGTTGATCCAGGCCAGTTAGAATTCAACTGGTCTAGCTGAGCCAGTAGAACCATTTGATAAAACTTCCAACCAGTCTAGCTGAGCCAGTAGAACCATTTGATAAAACTTCCAACCAGTTGAACCTCAAGGCCAGTTGAAAAACTTAATTAGTACTTTACTTTGTACTGGTTAATTGCTTGCGAATGGCAACAACACTTCAATACTGGTTCGTCTGTATTTCCAATGTAAAGGCATTGGTAATAAGTAGACTTAAATAATTTAATTTATCGAAATTTTTCCATATACTTGTATTTTATTGAAATTATTTTAGTTCATAGTTAATGTTTCCCTCGTTCATGTTTAATTAAATGTAATTTATACGAAGTAGTGAAATGTCCTAATAACTGGCAATTTATATGTGTAGTATTTTCGAAATGAATTGCATATAACAAAATTATCAGTAATTAAGAAATATGCTGTAAAATCAGATAATTGAAAGAAAAAAAAAAGATCTGCACGCACCCCATATTCAATATGCAAATTAACTGGTGTCAACTGGTTCAACTGGAAATATGCCCACAGACCTGTTTTCAACTGGTGCAACTGGTAATATGCCAACAGTCAGTCATCAACTGGTGCAACTGAAAATATGCCAACAGTCAGTTATCAACTGGTGCAAATGGAAATATGCTAACAGTCACGAGATTATCACCACGGAATTTAAATGGTAACTGTGAAACCATCAAGACACCCAAGAATACTCATTTTCACACCTGGAAATCACGGATGCCCAGCTTAGATTAATAATCCGTTTGAGTCACGAGATCATCACCGCGGAAGTTATGGCAACTTTGACTACCATTTAAAAAGGTGTTTTAAGACACCTAAGAATTACTAATTTTTCACACCTGAAAATCACGGATTCACAGCTTAGATTAATAATCAGTTTGAGCCACGTGATCATCACCAAGAAAGTTATGGTAACTTTGAAACCATTTAAAAAGGTGTTTTAAGACACATAAGAATTACTAATTTGTTAACACCTAAAAATCACGGATGCCCAGCTTAGATTAATAATTCATTTGAGTCACGAGATCATCACCGCGGAACTTATGGCAACTTTGTCTACCATTTAAAAAGGTGTTTTAAGACACCTAAGAAGTACTAATTTTTCACACCTTAAAATCACGGATTCACAGCTTAGATTAATAATCAGTTTGAGCCACGTGATCATCACCAAGGAAGTTATGGTAACTTTGAAACCATTTAAAAAGGTGTTTTAAGACACATAAGAATTACTAATTGTTAACACCTAAAAATCACGGATGCCCAGCTTAGATTAATAATCCGTTTGAGTCACGAGATCATCACCGCGGAACTTATGGCAACTTTGACTACCATTTAAAAAGGTGTTTTAAGACACCTAATAATTACTAATTTTTCACACCTGAAAATCACGGATTCACAGCTAAGATTAATAATCAGTTTGAGCCACGTGATCATCACCAAGTAAGTTATCGTAACTTTGAAACCATTTAAAAAGGTGTTTTAAGACACCTAATAATTACTAATTTTTCACACCTGAAAATCACGGATTCACAGCTTAGATTAATAATCAGTTTGAGCCAGGTGATCATCACCAAGAAAGTTATGGTAACTTTTAAACATTTTAAAAGAGGTGTGTAAGACACTTCAGAATTACTAATTTAATACAACCAGAGATTCACGGACAGAACAATAACACGATTAGCCGGTGCAAGTTACGTGATTATTACCATCAACCTTGGATAACATGTGAAACCAATCGATAAAGGTGCTTAGAAGACTAAAGAATTACTTATTTATCACCACCATCGGTTAACGGATACCAAAACTCGTTGCTTGGTCAAGTGGTTATTTGGTCATAAATACTTGATTTACAGAGGTAAGTGGAATCACGTTACTCCAGTCGCGTGATAAATTGGTGTTTTTTAGGTGAGATGAAAACGTGAACAGGAGTACACATTTTTTTTTTTACGAAGGCACGTGTCGATAACGTTCAAATTTAGTTCAAAAGGCATCATACTTTAAAATCACTTAAAATACACTCCCAAAAGATTTTTTTTTTAGTGTTCTGTTTATTGGGTAACCACTACGGTCCGTCACTGTTCTATTAAAATGGCTTTCATCAATATCCCGGTTTTCCTCATTCCGGTGATTAAATTTGTTGTCGAAAAAAATCAATTTGTGTCATTCACTTCAACCTGCTTTTTTTAACTCCAATTTTTTTTTTTTTTATTCAATCATAATGTTCTTGCATATTTTAAACAGCTGGGATCGAATGTTCATGATTTTAAAGTAATACAGATAGTTTATGGAACACTTCCATGGCTGGGAAAAGATGAGAAAAGACAGTGACAAAGTTCATTATGTACAAGGAAATGCGTTTCTACTGGTAAAATATTATATCAATAAATGATATTGTATCAACAAAATCTATGCGAAATTTCTTAAACAGAAATCAGTTACGCCAAACAAATTGAAAGAATAAAAGGTAAACACGTTTTTTTTATAAAAACATTGAAAACATGTTTAAGAGACCAAGACAATGTACATTCACTAGCCGATTAAGGGAGTTCACAAAACTAATCATAAGTTGTATAAACTTGAAAATGCTCAAACTAATTTGTGTAAAAGTAAGATGATACATACAAAAAGTTAGTTTGATTTAAAAACGACTGTAATAATATTCTCGACTTTATATTCTAACCTAATCTAAGTTTGAAAGAGATGTTTTGGGGGAATAACATTAATCGATTAAGAAAAGAGCAATTGGAAGGGGAGAGGGGAAGGGAGTTAAGTCCAAGGAGTTGGAGAAGAGGATATAACTTGGCGGGCCGTAAGTATTCTTCTCCCCATAGGCGCCGGAAGTGGGGGGGGGGGGGGGGGGGGGGGGGGGGGGGGGGCAAAACGCATTTTTGCCCCCCCAAAAAAACGCCCCCCCCCCCCCTCCAAAAAAAAAAAAAACAGTAAAGGAGTAAACATGGTTTGTATTTTTAATCCAAAAGAACGTAACAATAATAAAAACCTGAATTAAATCTTATATACAATTCCATTCAAAGAAAAAGGAAAGTTCACAGGAATTAAATTTCATAAACATTGCGCATGCCACCTATACGGTATTTATCAATGGAGGTCTCTATAATAGCGATACGCGCATATCGTGGACATATTGTGCGAGAATGGGAAAGTGTGTCCGTTTTTTTGTTATAGGGGTGAGAAGACATGAGCCCCTGAACGCTGGCGTACTGATGGGGGGGGGTGATGTATTTCTTATTCGAAACAAGTGATTTACAAATGTTGATGTTGTGACATGATTTTCCGGCATTTTTTCTCAATTTTTTGTGTAAGTCATACCTTTTTATGCGTTTGTTGGGAAATAAGGAATTCCCAAATTACAGTCAGGCGAAAAACGCTTATTTAGAAGCCTTTATGTCATGGTCTGCAAAGTGGCTGGGCTCGAGCCCCCCCCCCCCCCCCCCCCCCCCCCCCTCCTTTTTGAAAAAGTATGTTAAAGAGAAAAAGAAAGAAAGACGGAGAAAAAAATAAGTGACCTGCCAATGTCACCAATAAGGTATAAAAAATGCTCATCTGACCGTAATTAAATGCTTAAAACCCCAGAGCTTACGGGGGCTCCGTCCCCGAACCCCACCAAGGGACCTAAGGCGGGCACCTGGATGCTCATCTGACCGTAATTAAATACCTAAAAACCCCGAGCTTCCAGGGGCTCTGCCCCCTGGACCCCAACAAGGGCTCTAAGGCGGGCCCCTGGATGCTCATCTGACCGTAATTATATACCTAAAACCCCTAAGCTTCCGGGGGCTCTGCCCCCTGGACCCCACCAAGGGCCCTAAGTCGGGCCCCTGGATGCTCATCTGACCGTAATTAAATACCTAAAATCCCTGAGCTTCCGGAAGCTTTGCCCCCTGGACCCCACCAAGGGCCCTAAGGCGGGCCCCTAGATGCTCATCTGACCGTAATTAAATACCTAAAACCCCTGAGCTTCCGGGGGCTCTGCCCCTGGACCACATTAAGGGCCCTAAGACGGCCCCTGGATGCTCATGCATCTGACCGTAGTTAAATTTTAAAACCTCTGAGCTTCTGGGGGCTCTCCCTCCCCCCCCCCCTTGGAAAACGTCAATTGCCTTACAGAGGCCCCCTGGATGCTCATCTAACCGTAATTAAATACCTAAAAACCCCGAGCTTCCGGGGGCTCAGCCCCTTGACCCCCTGCCGAGGATCATGCCCTGGACCCCACGCCAATTTACGCTCTACCTGATCGGTAATACTCCACTTTGAAAAACGTTCCGCGGGACCTGCATGTAACGTGTAAGACTGGTGGTGATGCAGATTTTTCGTCTGCCCCCCCCCCCCCCTTCCGAACTTTTGTTCTCATTACGTCACTGCCCCTGGAATGTGAGCCCCCTGGAATGTTTGCCCCCCCCCCCCCCCCGATCCCAAACTGCTTCCGGCGCGCCTGCTTCTCCCCCTCCCCTCCCCCCCCCCCCCCCCCCCCCACTACCAACCTACATTCAATACTTGTACACACCTGCAACTTTGCAAAAACAAACAAGCAAACAACAAAATCAGTGGGGAAAAAAATCACGCTTACATTTTTAGTGCGATTTCTGGGGCTTGCACTTTTCTACTATGTTGTTAACCTTCATTACATACTATGGTGACAAATGAGGCAAGGTGGTTTACCTTTCTCTTCTCTGAAGAAATACTTCAGAGACCAATCTGGTGTAAAGTTTCTGCCTTCATCAGAACCTTCCTTTTCTTTGGTGCCATGTTGGTTGTTATTTCAAACAAAATCAAGGACACAGCTGAAAGAATATGCTAACTTTAATAGTTCTACACTGTACATCTCATTAAACGCGGTGTAAAGAGAAGGGGACTATCCAGTTTACGATTAAGATTCATGAGAAAATTCAACGGCGAAAGAAAAGGGTTGTAATTGTTTCAAGACACGTATGGCATTTCAAACATATTTCTTGATTCACAACATGCATATTTACCAACGTTACTGTGTGCACCGGATATTACAAACTGAAATTAACCACGGCGAGTGCTGTCAATGTCGTAAATGTAATGTAATGAGAGGGAATTTGAGGAGTTTTGTATCAACCGAATAACGAGTCATTATGTTGTGAATGATGAAAACAAATTATGGAAATAGAGATAGCTATGTGTATATGTTGTACCCTATTTCATCGCTGCTATGCGGGCCGCATTTCATTTATGAGCCATTTTTATTATTACTTTTTCAATGCTCCGCGGGAGGCACCAAAAGAGCTCGCGGGCCGTGGGTTGGCCACCCGTGATCTAATAGGGACTTTTAGATTTGCGTGGACTGATACGTGGTACTTCCATTCACGGCAGTGCTTTAACAGGACGTCGATCGTAGCATAGACCTATTGTCTTCGTGCGAATCTAAAAGTCCCTATTGCCTCACTCTAAACCCCGCGCATGGTTTTATTTTGATGACAAATGCAGCGATACAAAAATAAAGGAATCTGTCGCTTGTAAACAAAATAAGACGCCATTGTATTTTCAGCTGCACACACCGCGGTATGTTCGGCGTTTCAAGAGGGAACAAATGCCGTCCTTAATATCATTCCGGGGGTGATTGTGAATTAACCTCTATCTTGTGTAATTACAAACAAAAGATTTTAGTTATCAGAATCGGGTTCATATCCTCTGAGCGATGAGAATTGAAACAGTCATTATTAGCGAACCTGTGAAGCAGTGAGAATTGACAAAGTCGTTATTTGCGAACCTTGTAAGCAGTAAGGTTCACTTATGAGCATCAGAGTCTCAAGTTAACAATTGTTCAATATTCCAATGATTTTGTAGTCCCAAGTTTGGCAATAGACAGAGTTACAGCTTTACAGGAAACAGAAAAACAGTACTTAAGTTTAATGCATTTCAAACATGTTTTCTTAAAATCAAGGCATCTCTAAATTAGAAATTAAAAAAGGGCCCTCCCCAAGGTTCACTTATTAGCGATTCTTACTGCTTCCAAGCAGTGAAGGAGTCTAACTGCAAATTTATGGCGTTAAGTTTCACGGGGGAAACGATTCTACTTTTTACCAGTCAAATTACGCTTCAAGAACTTCAACATTTACAAGCCCAGTGACAGTGTTGCCTATTGTCTTTTAGTTTTAGTACTCTCTTGTCCGTCTGATTTTGGGAGAGAATCCCTTCTCTCATTCCTTTCTTGTTATTATTTCTTATTTCTCCTATTCCTTTTCCTCCCTATCCTCTTCTTCCTTCTTTTTCTTCAGCTTCTTCTTCTTCTTCTTCTTCTTCTTGTTCTTCTTCTTTTTCATCATCTTATTTTTCTTCTTTTTCTTCTTCCTCACCATGTTTACATCAGCACTGTAATATATACCCCTCTGTTGCTAGTTAAATTGTAATTTGCATGTGTGCCTCTTTGTATGTATTGTTAAGTGTTTATGTCTTAATACACATAGGTTTTGTATGTCCCATATTTTTTCTTCGAATTTCTAATTCTATACTGCAAAGCTTGTATGTTTGCGTTTGTTTGTTTTGAGATTGGCCTCATTGTCAAGATTGGTATTTAACCTACCCGAAAAGGGGTGGCCTTGTATGCGCGCGTAACTTCCTTGTACATATAGCTTGTGTGTGAGCGGGCGCGCAAGTCCTTATAGCGTACGAATTCAGAACCATAGACAGGTACAATAGTCCAGGCAGTGGACTACTGAGAGACAAGAACTTGTGAGAGGAGCAGCCAGGGAGTTGAGCAACGAGAATATCACAGAAAGACAAAGGAGAAAGAACATTAAAATATTAGAATCATAATAATTGTTACTACGTAGAAGAAAGAGAAGGAGAAGGAAGAGAACAAGAAGAAGAAGAAGAAGAAGAAAAGGAAGAAGATTCTGATATAATTGACAGACTTGTCACTCTCTATGATGACTTGGAAAAAGCAAGTTGCTTTTTTCTTCTGCGTCGCTATCATCTGTGATGTACTAAAGTCATCAAAGGCAGATCAAAGTAAGATCATAAAAATTAGTTATATTCAACTTTCCAAATTTAAAATCTTTATATTTTACTAAGGTTTCTGTTCTTGTCTCGACTGATAATTTCTTCCCCCCCCCCCCCTCCTCTCTGCTTTTTGTATATTTGTTACCTTGTCTGCTTGTGTTTTCCTAATCTAGTGTTCAATTGTTTTGTTTTTATAAGAACGAAAATGCACTTCTATCTTTTAATGTTTATGACCCTTAAAAGACTTGGTTTGGTACGAAAGTCTACAAAGAATATTTTTTGATTATAATTATGATATTAAAATTTACAAAGGTGGAGCACATTTTGCCGTCATATTGCAGTTCCCTTTTTTTCGTAGTTGCTGAGTATCTTCCGTGATGTTACTTTCTATTTGACTTATTTTATTTGATTTATTTTATTTTTCTTCGTGGTCTTTTTTCAAAGTTACACACTAATTACATCATAATCATGATAATACACTCAAAAAAAAAAAGTGCTAAATTTAGCACTTAAAGATTCAATTTTAGCACTTTTTAGGAGCTCGCATAGTGACTGCACTCGAAGTGCTGAGTTAGCACTTGCACCCGGGCTACTTTGCTAGCACCCAAAGGAGCTGACTGTTGTGCTAAATTTAGCACTTAAAGATTCAATTTTAGCACTTTTTAGGAGCTCGCATAGTGACTGCACTCGAAGTGCTGAGTTAGCACTTGCACCCGGGCTACTTTGCTAGCACCCAAAGAAGCTGACTGTTGTGCACTTAAAGTGCCAAGTTTTGCTCTCTTTTGGGTGCTAGCAGAATAGCCCTTGTGCAAGTGCTAACTCATGCGTTGTTTGACATGCCCCATCTACATTTGGTATGTGGTCAAGGTGGATGTCCTTCGTCATTTACCACTTTCAACTCTTACAGGAAACATTTATTAAACCAACATCCACAAGAAGAACCTGAACCTGAAGTTGTACAGGGTATGGAGGGTCTAGTTGATGCTGATTTGGGTGTTGCTGTTGGTGAAGTGCATAATCCTGCAGCAGATGATGCATTTGATGATGATGATGATAGGATAGGCCTACTACAAGAACAAGATGGAGCAATGCATAATGACAGTACAAGACATTATGAATATGACAGACAATGAAAGCGGACAAAATATACAGTTCCTTAGGTAAACAAAGGAACATCCCTTCACTGCTATTATGTAAAAATGTGTAGAACAGGTGTCACATGCATATTCACCTGTTCTACACATTTTACATAATAGCAGTCAAGGGATGTTCCTTTGTCTACCTGAGGAGCTGTATATTTTGTCCGCTTTCATTGTCTGTCATGTTCATAGTGAGACCAGCTGCATTTTTCATTGGTTCTCTTTTATCAAACACCAACATGACCCATGCTATGACAAACAGAGTGTTATCTGCTGCAACAGCTTTGAATACTGATGTTGTTGACAGTTTAAGGAGCAAAGTTATTCAGACTTTTGAGGCCTTGGGTATTGACCTGGAGAATGAAGAATGTAAGAATCTCTTAGCTGAATTTGATTCAAAAACAAATATTCACAAGGTAACAGCTATTATACTAACCGACCAATCAGATCAGGTTATGCAGTCAGCACTCGATGTTAAGTGCTGCATATTATTATAGCACTCGTTTTCTGCACTCAAATATTCAGCACGTTTCGGTTTCCTTGTTAAAGTTAACCCGTCAAGTGCTGATTTTGGCACTTCAAGTGCAGAATCTCACTCAGCACCCAACATTTAGCACCTCAGTTTTTTGCGTGTAAACAAATTATATAAGTAATACATCATCAACGTAAAATACCTACGTTGTAATACTAACATATTATTACAAGAATCATGAAGAAGGATTGCCACATAGCCTAAGCTTGAAATCCTTTATAAAACATAATAATTCCTAAATACAAACTTGTTTTGGGGATTGGAGTGACAAAATATATGAGCAGATGATCGGAGAAGATTGCAAATAGAGCGATAAAGGTGATGACTATGCTACAAAAAAGAGCTAATGAGAAGGCAGAAGTGAAGGGTTAAAGTACGGGAAGTACAGATTGAAAAGGAAGGAGGATAGAGAAGGAAGGGAGAGGGAAAGAGAGAGAGAGAGAGAGACATAGAGAGACACAGAGAGAGAGGTGGAGAAGATTCATGTAATGTTTTATTTGCGTTAAGAGTCATCATATTGATTAAGGAGGTACTTTTTGCCGCTGTCATAAATGAAGAAGAGAGAAGTGTGTGACTTAATTGACTACCTCTGGTTGTGAGCTTCATATGTCAGGGCCGGTTTGTCTGATAGATCTGTGTGTTAATAACGTTAATAATGTGTGCGGTAATGATTAGGGTTACAGGTTTGGGGATGAATACATTAAATGTATATTATCCAAGAAATAATGGATCAGAGGATGCTCTATAGTCTGAGTCCATGCAGAAACTTAATGCCTTGTTATGAATGAGAAGAATTTGATTAGTCTTTTATTTTGCAGAAATTGCTCAAATCGTACTGTAATAAGATATGTGGGGAGGATTTCGTACCGTAATGAATTATACAGCATAACGAGTGTATCGTTTGGTAAATATTCTTAAGTTTGAATCAAATGCCTACAGCTCGTAAAACGGTGGTATTAATGTTTTTTTATATTTATTGTTTACATGTTAGGTTTTCGTGAATAGTAACTCCGAAAAACTTTGAACTTGTTTTTCTAGATAAAAGTAGTCCATTAATTCAAAAAGCCTTACTAAATACACCAATGATAAGTTCATCATTACATAAAATGTTCGTAATATTATCATATAATTTGGACAGGGCAAGATCGGTGGATTGATTTTTTTTCTAAAGCCCTATTGATTACGATCTAAAAGGTCGTATCTAGTTAAAAATTCATATAGCGATTGTTTATTAATTTTTCAAGATATGTTTAAACGCTCGGTTATAATGACATTGGACGGTAATTACTTACTAAGATAAGGTCATCTTTTTTTAATGCGGATAACTTTCGCAACTTTGAGCCGATATGGGCAAATTTCAGAGGATACAGATAGATCAAAAATATATCCATGAGAAGTACTGTCAATCCAATACTTTTTTTAATGAGATTCGTACTAATTTCGTCGTAACCGGATGAGTTGCTAGGCTTTAATGATTTAGCTTTTTTAATGACTTCAGCAGCACCAGTTGGGTCGAGAAAAAAATACTCTTTGCAAGTGGGTTAAAAAGAAATCGTTACTTTGTGAGTTATCGCTATCAATTTTGGCAGATAGCTTAGGCCAATGTTAATAAAGTATGAATTAACATATTTGCTGCCTCAGTAGGGTCTGAGATTTAACGGCCATTTTCATATAACTTTGTAGTGCTCCAGTGATTAGTTTTCTTTCCAATAATCCCATTCATTATATTCCATGTTGATTATATATTCCATATCGATTAATGGATGTAAAACATGGGAAAAAAATAAATCAATCAGAGTTGCATTAGTGTTTTTTTGTAGGGAAGACAAAATTTCTACATTAAAATCGCCCATTAACTATATTTCCTTATTTTCTTGAGAACGTATATTCGATGATGTTTCTAAACTGTCATCAAAAGATCCAAGGTAGTTGTTTGGAGGTCTTTGTATTGCACCGATAACCATGTTTTTGCCCTTTATAATTTTTTTCAATTTCACTGAAAGTTGATTCGATTCCTTCAATGTGAACATCGATTCTTGGTTTAAAATTGAACTCGTCATTAATGTATAAAGCAACCCACCTCCTCTTCCTGATGCACGTTCTGCTCGAATCATAGTATAATGTTCTAAATTATTTAAAGTTGGGGAATTTGTATCTAGCCATGTTTCGGAGATGGTAATTACAGAGAAGGGAATGAAGTTGAGGGTGTATAGGAAAGTCAAAATGAATTCGTTTTTTCATTGAGGCTTGTTGCATTACAGTGCAGGATACTGAATGAGGTCTTTATACTGGGATTGTCAATGAATTGCGATACAAAAAATTCTGGAGAATGATATTGACAGTCCTGTTAATAACCTGGTAGCAGTATCTTAAGCTATGGTCACAACCGCATACAGTAGCATGCACGGGGGCCGGGCGGCGAGTTTTTAGCCAATTTCGACTGGGCACCGAGCGGCGGCCGCTCGGGCACCGCTTGTTTTTAGGGCATCGCTCGGTCGCCGCTGAAGTTTTAGCGTGGATTTAGCGCGGACGCCGACCTAATCGAGCGTTCGCCGTCAAGCGATTTAGGAAAAAAAATCGAAGCTGCTAGGTCAAAGCCTGCAAAACGGTCGCCGCCCGGTCGCCGCTGGGAGATCAGTCGGTCACTGGGCGGCGAGTTAAAAATCGGTCGACAGCCTTTGACCTAGCGGCTTCGATTTTTGACCTAAATCGCTCGACAGTGTACGCTCGATTAGGTTGGTGCCCGGGCGGCCGCCGCCCGGCCACTGAGCGTATTTTGGTGCTCCGCCGATCACCGGCCGGCCGCCGGGCAATTATTTTAAAATTAGCCGGTGGCCGGTGGGAGACCGCTCGGGAATCGGTGGGTCATCAGTTGGTCACTGCCGGGACGCCGCCTGGAGAAGCTCCCCGATTTCGCCCAGTTTTTACCTAAAATCAACCGGCGACCGACGGGAAATCGACAGGGCACCGCCCAGGCATCGCTGGGACTCTACAGCCTGCTTGACTTCTCCACACAAAAAATGGGCGATGCCTAAATTCCAGCGGCGACCGAGCAGGCTACTAATCGGTCGATCGCCGCTCTGAGTTGTGACCATAGCTTTAGTTTGATAAACGCTCGCGACGATAAGGGGAATTTCCTTTCATTTTGGTGAAAAGTATCTCCCTAAGGGTAAAAGTATTGCAGAAGGAGATTAGCAGTGTAGAATGAAGGAGATATAGTACTAAGGCACGTGTCTAACTAAATAGATGAAGATGAAACGAAGATGAAAAGTAACCGACTAAAATTGTAAAGGAATTTTCTGGATGTTAACATATACATTGGTCTCCCCTTACGTAGCCAAAGAGCAAGATATAAATGTAAATCGCTTTTTAGAAATATGGGATGGCGAGTGGTGTTTCCTGATCTAATAGTAAGCATAATTTGAAAGAGAAAATAACTTGATTAGTCAAGTTCACATCTTATTAACCACTAACAAGTTCATAGTGTCGAGTGTTATACAGAAATGGCGAATCTGATCACAAGCGAGTTTTACCAATATGTTCTATATAATTTTAAAAAGCATTGAACATTAATGCAGAGGCATCGCTCCGCGGGGTGTGTGCTGGGGAAGTTAATTGTAGTGTAATTGTGTTGCAATACAAAGGGATTTTTCCATTTAATCACCGTACAAGTATTGTCATTATCGGTTTCAAAGTTGAATAAGTATAATTGTCATGAGAACAAAACAGGAGGTTCTACATCAACACTTCTAATTATCCTCTTTGCGAAAACTTCTACATACGGGCTTTCTGAATAACTTTGCATCTACCCAGGGAGCTAAACAGCCAACTGACAATGTTAGCCAAGTTGGGAGCTGTCCTTTTGACTACACACATCTGCCTAAACTTAGAAAATTATAATGCACACATTTGAATATAAATACTGAAGCATTTATATCATATTACTCTTTTCAAGAAAACAAAATAATAGTTTTGAAAAAAAGAAATATGCATGATGGCTAGGGAACGTGCAACAACTCTTTATGGATTGTAAATGATATGTATAATTTATGACAATAACGAATATTTAGAAATAGAACAATGGGCGCCATCACGCCATGTATAATGTTGAACGATTTTTTTTTCCCACTTTTTTTTAGTTACTTTTTAACAGCAGTTCAATTTATTATGTTATGAGGTGACGTATGAACGAAATTTTAACCTTCCAGCCAGATAATGATATATTCAAATTTTGGGGGATGATTTCTTTTCAATTTTGAGTCAATGTTCGCTAAAAAATGTTTTTATCAAAAGTGATGATCACTAATGGACAGGCGTAGCTCCGCGTGGGAGGGGAGGGGGTAGCTGGGTGGTAGTTGTAGTGTAGTTGTGGCACAATATTCTGTTGCAATAAAAAGGGTTCTTTTTTCCCCTATTAATCACCGTACAAGTATTGTCATTTTCAGTTTCACAGATGAATAAGGATAGTTGTCATGAGTACAAAACAGGAGGTCCTACATTAACACATATATTTGTCCTCTTTGCGGAAACTCCTACACACAGGCTCTCTGAATAATGGCCTAAAATTACGAAAATATTATGCACACATAAAAAATATAAATACTGATTCATTGTCATTTCACTGTTTTTTATAGGAAAACATAATAATGGTTAAATACAAATATGCATGAAGGCTAGGGAACGTGCAACAACTCTTCATGGAATGTCAATTATTGTGTATATGCCAATAATCAATATTTAGAAATAGAACAGTGAGCGCCATCACGCCATGTATAACCAATGTTGAACGATTTTGGGTTAATATTACTTTGTTAATAAAGCACGTCAGTTTACCACTGTTTAAGGTGTCATATGAATGAAATTTAACCTTCTTAAAAGATGTTACATTCAATATTTTAGGGGATGATTTAAATTACAATTTTTTGGCCAGAATTGGAATGATTTTACCAATACATCCCCAAAATGTAATTTTTGCTAAAATCCATATATTTGTCCTATATTTAAAACGTTATGATCAAAATTGCAGAGGCTTGGCTGCGCGGGGGTGATTGTAGGTAAAACGTGGCACGATATTATGTTGCAATAAAAAGAGATTTTCCCTCTACATCCCCGTACAAGCATTGTCATTATAAGTTTCAAGGTGAAATAAGTTTAGTTGTCATGAGAACAAAACAGAAGGTACTACGTCAACACTTCTATTTGTCCTCTCTGCGGGAGTTTCTACACACAGGCTTTCTGAATAACCTTTTATCAGGGACATGTCCCTGCTTTTATCTAGCCAAGGAACAAAACAGTGCTGGCCGAAGTTTGAACTTAACTTTTGTCAACACTTGGAAATATTCCAAGTCAGTGGAAACTTGCACGCGTATCACCCATCTTTAAAGGTGGTAATAAAGATAGTCTAGATAATTATCGTCCTATATCTATTATTACAATGTTGGCAAAAATCTTGGAGAAAGTTGTCTCTGACCAGTTAATGAAGTATTTAATTGAAAATAATATTTTGTCAAATTGCCAATCGAGATTTAGACCAAAACACTCGACGCAAACAACATTTGTAACTGAAAAATGGCTAGCAGAAATTGATAGAGGCAACCTAACTGGAGTAGTGATGATTGATTTGCGAAAAGCATTCGACACAATACACACACAAATATTTGGGTAATCTTACTCAAATAGTGACACACTTAACTGAATGCATTAACTCATTGAATTGAGATTGATAACGCACAGGAATGACTTTCGTTAATTTGACATTATAGTGACATGGCAAATGAGTATTTTAAATTAGTGAGTTAAACCTAATGTTGTGAGTAAATCGCTCCATCTCAATTAGTGAGTAATGCTTCAATTACTCAGTCAGTCAGGTTATTAGGCTCATCACATGTGATTATATGACAAAATAATGAGTAATCTAAATTAGTGAGTTATTTAACCAAATGTTGTGAGTAAATGGGTGCGCAGACACAGGGCTCCTCATTATGTACCAGTTAAATAATAATACGCTACCATCAGCCTTCAATTTAATATTTATCAAAAATAAAACTATTCACAAATACCCTACGCGCCAATCTGACGAATTTCATCTGCCATTAACTAGAACGTTACTTGCTAAATCCATATTCACTTACGCAGGCCCGAAGCTATGGACCATTCTTGATGTTAGCATCAAGAATGCCCCCAGTTTAAATTCTTTTAAATTCAAATTCAAAAAATATTTTTTGCGTAATTATCAAGCGTTAGCTCTCTCTCTTTAAATTTATTGAACTCAAAAAAATACATTGGATATTTTGATTCATTTCGTACTGGCCATCCGTATTCCAGTCGGCCCGTGTTGTGTTGTGTGTGTTATAGGTAAGAGCCCTGCCCTCTCTCGTTGTCTCCCTTCTTTCCCTGTCCCTTTCACTCCTTCTATGTTATGTTTCATTGGTTTATGTAATTGTGCGTTCCTTTATTGTTGATATACTATTTTTGCAACTATAAGTTATAGGGGGCTGCAATCTACAAGCTCAGCTTTTCAGCAGTCCCCTCCATGACCAACCTGTTTTATATGCCTATTGTACACTGTGGACCAATTACAAATATATTGTTAAGTTTCATTGTTTTACTATGTACAATGCAATCCCATGTACTTTATTTATTTTGTTGGAAATGGAAATAAACGAAATGAAATGAAATACACACAACAAATGACACATCTGCACATACAGGTACAGGCATAATGCTCCGGTTGTCTCATTTTCGCCAGCACAAACGTAGCTAGTTCGCCGTCTATAGAACGTATATAGCAGACGACAATCGGCGGATCAGACGACAATTGATAGTGATTTTGTATGTGAGATTGCTTTGCTAAATTTAAAATACAAGAACCTTTTCCATATCTTTAAACTATCATTGATATCTGATAATTAAACAGTTAGTAAAATAAACCTACCAAACTACATAATACAATGAAATACTTTACTGAAAGTAGGGGAGTTTGATGTAGTGCACAATTGCACCCCTCTGTTAATAATCGAATAGCCCCCTCTGTTAATAATCGAATAGTCCATGGTGTGTCATGAATATTCATGTCTTTACTTACCTCGGCAAAATGTTTGCATATACTAAATGGACAAATTACGGTGGGGGTTGGCTGAAGTGGACATAATGAACCAAGCAGAACTGATCTATGATAATTCATGCTGCTTATCCTTCGTGTGCTTGACCTATAATCTTACAATCGCGTGTAACTTGCGTCCAAAGTTCAACTTGTTACGGTTCTAGGTTCTATCACCCCCCCCCCCCCCAGAAAATTACCCCTCGGAAAACTACCCCCAAAGGACAATTACCCCCTGGAATATTACCCCCCGGAGAATCACCCCCGAGGACAACTACCCCGAAAGGACAATTATTCCCCGGACAATTACCCCCCGGAGAATTACCCCCCGAGGACAATTACCCCCCGAGGACAATTACCCCCCGAGATGAATTACCCCTCGATGACAACTACCCCCCGATGACAATTACTTCTGAGGACAATTACCCCCGAGGACAACTACCCCCCGAGGACAATTACCCCCTAGGACAATTACCCCGAGGACAATTACCCCCGAGGACAATTACCCCCCGAGGTGAATTACCCCCCCCCCCCCCGATGACAACTACCCCCCGATGACAATTACCTCCGAGGGCAATTACCCCCCGAGGACAACTACCCCCGATGGTAATTACCCCTCCCCCCCCCCCCCCCCCCGAGGACAATAACCCCCCGAGGACAACTACCCCCGTGGACAATCAGGATTCAATAGCAAAAGACAATCTGACACATTGAGAGATGGCTACGAGCCCATAAGATCCCCTGCATGAACCCATATTCTTTCACATACTATATCACGTTGTCTTCCTCATTACTACATATTTCCCTTTTATTATAATTTATGCAACGCCAGAGCGGTTGCTAATTTCCACGAAGGATGTAATTTTTAGGTAATTGTCCAGCGCTTTTCAAAATGCATAGAAAGACATTTCTCTGGAGCAGCGTTATTTTAACTTTTTGTTAATCACGGTACCCTCTTAAGAAATGAAAAGTTTCTCCCAAATCCCAAAGTCTTTACAGATTATTAATTCTGCATGACTCTGGCTCTCGTCAAGTGCTATGCACACACTTATGGGCACATTTAAGAGAAAAAAGGAGAAGACATTTTCAAACTGGTAAAAAATTAGTTTGTAATCCACACACTAGAAACTATTTAAAGTACTGTATGCGGGCACCTTGCCGCCAAATGTACATAAATAAAAGGTGATATATTCGGTCATGATCTTGATACACGAATTCGAGGATATTCGGGCCTCTCGTTGCCCTTATTTTCCTTGCTGTCAAAATATTGTCAGCGAGCGAGGAAGGAAAACACTTTAGTATCTTCAACATTTTATTTTCTCATGTAATTACATATTTTAACCGTTTCTGGTATTTGATTTGTTTACAAAATCAACGTTTTATTCATTCCCTTGCGGCATCCCGGTTGAAAAACGCTGTGCTGGCGTTACAAAATCAAATGAGATGAATTACCAGAGAGCGGATATTTATTTTCTTTTGACATGGCACCGTACATATAACTTGAAGGCAATTTCTATTTTAAAATAATTTAACGTACACGAAAACATATTGTACTTCAGCATGACAACATAAATAATAGATAACGTGAAGAAAACCTTAATTATGGATCATGGCATGGATGAGGGCCCATTATACATACAAAGACAAATACACGATCAGCTGATTAAAAAGGTTACAGAGGATGCATAAAGGAAATCTTACATCCTAATTTCTTTGTTGTGCCATTGATGGTGAGAGAGGCTGTAACGCGTACTCATCTGAGCGCAATGTATTGTTCAATTTCTAAGAAATGTAATTTCTGCTCTTTACTCGGTAGCAAAACTACAGGGGAATTGGGCAACCTCCACCCCCCCCCCCCCCCCCCCCATATCGAATTGAATAATTTGAAAAGACTGAAATGAACAAAGAAAATGAAGGTTTTTGCAATTTTCTGGAAATAGCAATTTGGAGAGAAGCTTGCGTTACACGTCACAGTGTTATAAATTCCTCGGGGGTGATTGTCATTGGGGGTAGTTGTCCTCCAGGGGGTTATTGTCCTCGGGGGGGGGGGGGAGTTGTCCTCGAAGGGGGGAGGGGTAGTTGTCCTCGGGGGGTAATTTTCCTCGGGGGTAGTTTTCCTGGGGGATAGAGGTCCTCGAGGGTAATAATAATAATAATAATAACGTTTTATTTCCCCAGGGTAGCCACTTCAGTTAAGAAACTGCTCTTCCAGCGGGCCCTGCATAACATAATATGTTATTACTACCCTTCTCCAATCTAATATGCTGAGCGCCTAGCTAGAAGGCAGAAAGGTCCCATTGTTATAAGTCTTTGGTATGACTCGGCCGGTCCGAACTCACGACCTCCCGTGCATGAGGCGGGTGCTCTAACCACTGAGCCACCATGCCCAGTAGTGTCCATAGGGGGTAACTGTCCTCGGGGGTAGTTGTCCTTGTGGGGTAATTGGCCTCGGGGGTAGTTGTCCTCGGGTGGTAATTGTCCGCGGGGTTAGTTGTCCTCGGGGGGACCAGGCGTTTTTTTTCCTTCAATCCTATAATATTTGTATCATAGCGAAGACATCCAAATACATGCAATTGCACCTAAATATTTTTGTGGGTCTTTTTATTTAGATTTGAGATTTGCAGAAATGGAAAAAGATAAGAGAATAAGTCATTTACACAAGGGCGAATGTCTCAAGAATGCGAAAGAAGAGCTGCCAAAATATAAAAAGAATAAAAGAAACAAATGCTACATTACAAGCAGTATATTATGTATGAGATGGAGGATAAAAAAGTGAAAGAGAATCTGATTACATATTCGGAGATAAAAAGTTGTGTAATCGATGATCATTAAGATACCCAGCTAGCAATGTTGTGGATGAGGTGGTGGGGGGGGGGGGAGGGGGGGGGGGGGGGTAAGCTGTGGCATTCCCATGAGTTTTCTTGGCAATATATCTCTTCCTCCTCACTTCTATACTTTTCTCAAGAAGTACATCTCTTCACTCCTCTTCTTAACACGTACACGTACATCTCTTCACTTTTTTCTCAAAAAGTACATCTTTTCCTCCTCTCTTCTATACTTTTCTCAAAGAAGTGACGGTAGTGAAAAAAAATTGCATTCACTTTGCGTTACGATTTTCCTCACTACCGTCACTTCGTGAAAATAGAGACGAATTATACGTCTCTTCACTCCTCTATAGTAGCTCAACACTCACTATGAACATGACTGACAAAGAAAGCGGACAAAATATACAGTTCCTCAGGTAGACAAAGGAACATTCCTTCACTGCTATTATGTAAACATGTGTAGAACAGGTGAATATGCATGTGACACATTTTTACATAATAGCAGTGAAGGGATGTTCCTTTGTCTACCTGAGGAACTGTATATTTTGTCCGCTTTCTTTTTCAGTCATGTTCATAGTGACTTAGGCCTACATCTCTTCCCTCTTTATATTCATTACTAAATAAGTAGTATATCTGAATCAATTTTGTTTTAATCATCGCTCATTGTGATAGCTTCATTAAATGTTGGAATCGCTATTCATCAATAGTGATCTGTCAGTTTATGACAGGTTCAGTGACCCAATCAAAATTTTATATCAAGTCGTCGCTGTTTTCACGAAGTGACGGTAGTGAAAAAAAAATGCATTCACTTTGCGTTACGATTTTCCTCACTACCGTCACTTCGTGAAAACAAGGACGAAGTGTCTCTCCAAGCTCTTCGATCTTGAGCCATCCGTTTCAGCGTTTCATACCCTGTTGCTCCACATTCTGTGATTAAATCATCTAGAAAGCCTTTACGAGGTCTTCCCCTCTTCTTCTTTCCGTGAATACGACCTTCTATGACTCTGAGCATCAAGTCCTCATCATGCCGCATTATGTGTCCAAGCCATTTCTTCTATTAACCCTTACAAAAAAGGACAATTGAGTTGTAGTGACTTGAATTTTTCTAAGGTCACAAATGTTTATCATTGTAAATACTCAGCATTTTAAGCATTCCTTTCGTTAGTACTTTCCGTTCAGCAATCTACAGCTGCACATTCTAAACATTCTCTTAGTTAATTTCATCCGCGGAACCACCCAGCAACAAGAGTGTTATTTTAGTTACTCCAATCGGGCCGCACCTTATTGTTTTGATAAGCCAATCACCACATCTTTAGCGCACTTGGAAAAGTCTCCACACACGAATTTTACTCACTTCTCCTGTCTTCAGTTTCGACACTCGGACGCGTTTTTATAGGAAGAGTTCGGATTATACAACAAGCGTTATGTCATTGGTTTTCACATTAATAGTGAGTTTTCATCAAAATCATTTTTTTGAAGACTCTATCGCAAATCAGATTTACGTCCTTTAGTTTATTTCGGGAAAGTGTAAACTGTAAGGCTTGTATGCCTTTTTCATTCGCGTTCGCTAGCTAGCTAGTCGCGCTCCACGTGTGTATACATGCAGCTGAGTCATCACCTCGCTACTCTGTCTCTGCATGATTCCCTTTCCAGCTTTGTACTACACTCGCGATATCAGCTCAGAAGATTATTAATAACGGTAAGAATATTCATTTAGTTTTATCCACAACATTTATTCCTACATTGGTGACCCCGAATTTTTTGTTGTTCTTCTACGAGCGATATTTATTTTGTGTGCATGATTACGACGACATCACCGCCAACGGAAATGCCCGACTCCGACTCCGCCGCGGCCCCGGAGGCACCGGGCAGTACCGGCCCAGCTGTTACTGCGTTTGGACTCAAGCTTCCGCCGTACTGGCCGGGCGACCCGGCACTGTGGTTCGCCCAAGTTGAGGCGCAGTTTTTGACGCGGGCTATTACACGACAAGAGACAAAATTTGCCCACGTCATTAGCTCTTTACAGCCTGATGTGGCACAGGAGGTCAGGGACTTTATCATTGCCCCGCCTCCTAAGGATCGTTACGACAAACTAAAAACAGAACTCATCAAACGAACCGGTGTTTCTGAGCAGAAACGAATTCACCAACTAATCAATGCTGAAGAATTAGGCGATCGCAAGCCTACTCAACTTCTTCGTCGCATGCGACAACTACTGGGAGAGTCTACATTGGAGGAAGGTATTTTGAAGCAACTGTTTTTGCAACGACTACCGAATAATGTCAGAATTATTCTTGCTTCTTCATCCGACTCAGTCTCCATCGAACAATTAGCGGAGTTAGCGGATAGAATCTTGGAGATTTCTTCCCCACTTTCTGTTTCTGCTGTAGATTTCACACCTGCTAGTACTACTGGGACTCGTGGGAGTGCTGTTTCCTCATCACCTCCACAAGTTTCTGCGGAGGTTCAACAGCTTTCCAGGCAGGTCACACAGCTCACAGCACAGGTGCAAGCTCTGACTTCTTCCCTCCAGGAGGATCGTCGTAGTCGAAGTCAGCATCGAGGTGCATCTCATCCACTTCGACGTCCTTCCAGCTCTAAGAGTCCACGGAGACAACAGCGTCATCAAGGAGGTGAGTGCTGGTATCACTGGACTTATGGTGACAGAGCTCGCAAGTGTGTGATCCCGTGCTCGTCCAGCCGCCGACGTTCGACATCGCATTCGACACCGCATTCACCCTCGCAGTCATACCCACAGGGAAACGAGCTAGCCAAGGAATAGCGGCGACAAGTTCCCTTGGCAACAAACCTCATAGTCGTCTTTTCTACATTCTCGATAAGAACTCGGACAAGCGTTTCCTGGTTGACACAGGAGCCGAAGTGAGTATTTTTCCCCAGCCACTGTTGGAGAAATCTCAATTTTCATCGGTCGAAGCGTCGACGATCCAACTTCAAGCAGTCAATCATTCGCCGATCAACACTTTCGGTGAGCGATCTTTTACTTTGGATCTTGGATTGCGACGAGTGTTTCGCTGGATTTTTATTGTCACAGATTTGAAGACGCCTATATTGGGAGCGGATTTTCTTACTAACTTTGGTTTACTCGTAGACGTGAAACATCGCAGGTTGATCGACACTAAAACCAATCTTAGTGTGTGTGGATTCGGCGCCTACACTGGGACTATCAGTCCGATGTATGTGAGAGGGGTTTCTGATGACCGCTTTCACGTTCTCCTCCGCAGCTACCAGGACATTACTCGCCCGGTTTACAAGCCCGACGATGTGAAGCACGGGACTACCCATCATATCCAGACAAGAGGTCCCCCGGTTGCAGCTCGCCCTCGGCGCCTAGCTCCTGATCGTCTTCGGGTAGCTAAGGCCGAGTTCGATCACATGTTAGACCTGGGCATTATTCGCCCATCAGACAGTAATTGGGCCTCTCCACTCCATATGGTCCCAAAGAAGACCCCAGGTGACTGGCGACCTTGTGGGGATTATCGCGCCCTCAACTCTCGGACGACTCCTGACTGTTACCCGATACCCCACCTACAAGACTTTTCATCCTGCCTCAGTGGTAAGACGATTTTTTCTAAGATTGATTTAATTCGTGCCTATCACCAGATCCCGGTTGAGCCGTGTGATATCCCAAAGACTGCAATAACCACTCCATTCGGACTTTTCGAGTGGGTTCGCATGCCCTTCGGAATACGAAACGCTGCTCAGTCCTTCCAAAGGCTGATGGATGAAGTTGTTCGTGGTCTCCCTTTCGTCTTTGTGTACCTCGACGACCTGCTCGTTGCAAGTACTACAGATGACGAACATGTGGCACACCTCCGCCTACTTTTTGATCGACTTCGTGAGTATGGCATCGTCATCAACACTTCCCAGTGTCAGTTTGGTGTATCTTTATTGACTTTCTTAGGCCACCACGTGGATCAGCACGGTATCTGTCCTCTCAACGACAAGGTGGAACACATCCGGGAGTTCCCTGCTCCTACCTCACTCAGTACACTGGGAGAATTTCTTGGTCTCATGAACTTTTACAGAAGTTTTATTCCTCACTGTGCTAATGTGCTCCAACCTTTGACAGATCTACTGAAAGGCAGGAAGAAGAAGAAAGAGGCTATCACGCTCAATGAAGCTGAGCTCTTAGCTTTTAATCGAGCTAAACAGGACTTAGCTGATGCTTCTATCCTTGTCCACCCTCAATCTGGAGTTCCTCTCTGTTTACTCGTCGATGCATCCGACTATGGTGTGGGTGGAGTGCTTCAACAGTTAGTGGACAACACTTGGCAGCCACTCGCTTTCTTTTCCAAGCGACTCCAGCCGGCAGCAACTCGGTACAGCACGTTCGGCCGCGAGCTCCTAGCTGCCTACCTTAGCGTGAGACATTTCCGCCATCTGCTCGAAGGCCGGATTTTCACCATCTTCACCGATCACAAGCCCCTCACCTACGCTTTGCAGGCTAAGCCAAGCAGACACTCACCCCGAGAGATTCAACACCTAGATCTCATCTCACCGTTCACCTCAGATATACGTCATATCAGTGGTAAGCATAACACTGCAGCCGACGCCCTCTCTCGTCTGCCTATCAGTGCCGTCGACTCAACTTCCATTGCCGATTTTGCTGCCTTAGCTCGATCACAGAAGGATGACGAGGAGTTAGCCGACTTGTCAGACACTTCGCTCAAGCTTGAGTCGATACCACTTCCAGGCAGACTCACCACTTTGCTTTGTGACATTTCCACTGGGAGTGCCAGGCCTCTAGTGCCAGTTTCGCATAGGAGAACAATTTTCAATTCACTCCACGGATTATCACACCCTGGTGCTAGAGCAACTCAGAAGGTGATAACAGAGCGGTTCGTTTGGCCGGGAATCAAGCGTGACATCAGAAACTGGACGCGTACCTGTCTGGAGTGTTAGAAGTGTAAAGTTCATCGACACACCAGAGTACCTTTGGGCACGTTCGCATCCCCAGATGCTCGATTCTCACATGTTCATATAGACCTCGTGGGTCCACTTCCTCCTTCTAAAGGTAATAGCTATCTCTTGACTTGTGTTGATCGCTTTACCAGATGGCCAGTAGCTTTTCCGATCCCGGACATGACTGCCGAGACGGTAGCACGGACTTTTGTGGCAAGATGGGTGGCGAATTTTGGCACACCGGCAACAATCACTACAGACAGGGAGAGACAGTTCGAGTCCGCCCTTTTCCTCGCCCTCACCAACCTACTCGGCACTACTCGTATTCGGACGACTTCATATCATCCAGCCTCGAATGGGTTAGTAGAACGCCTAATTCGCCAGCTCAAAGCTTCGATCAAGACATATAACACTGTACGCTGGACTGAAGTGTTGCCCCTTGTACTATTGGGGATACGCACAGCTGTCAAGTCCGACATTAAATGCTCCTCAGCTGAATTGGTGTTTGGGACAAGCATTAGATTGCCTGCCCAATTCGTAGAACCAACGAAGCCAGACACAGACATTGATCCAGCGAACTATGTACATAGACTGAAAGAGCTGATGAGTAAGCTACGCCCCACCCCTCCTCGCAAACAACGACATGCTGGTTCCCAGATTCATCCTGACCTTCATTCTGCTAGCCATGTATTTCTACGCCAAGATGCAGTCAGGAAACCCCTGGAACCGCCCTACAGGGGTCCATTCCCAGTTCCCCGCCGAACTGACAAGTTTTTCTCCATTGACATTAATGGTAAGCGTGAGAACGTCAGTGTGGAACGTTTAAAGCCTGTATTCTTAGAGGATTGCGCAACTCCGGAGATCGCACCTCCGCACGACGATGTCCCGTCATCATCGACCATGGTTAGGCCTCCACGCAAAGATCCCCCGTCATCGTTGACCGCAGATCGACTGCCAAGCTCTGCATCTACCCCGCCTGTCGAGCCGAGAACGACGCGATCCGGCCGGCATGTCAGGTGGCCAGCACGCTACGTGGAATCTTTTGAGTATGGATGAAAACAATTATATTGACATCTTGGATTCAAGCTTATTGCGATTGTTGCGACATCGTCTCATATGTGTTTGCTGTAAATATATTTCTTCTACATGTATTTTGGACAGTAACATTTCATCGATTGCTGCTCATTCTATCTCGCATCACTCTAGGGGGTGCTAGATGTAGTGACTTGAACTTTTCTAAGGTCACAAATGTTTATCAACATTGTAAATACTCAGCATTTTAAGCATTCCTTTCGTTAGTACTTTCCGTTCAGCCAGCTTCAATAACAATAACAATCTACAGCTGCACATTCTAAACATTCTCTTAGTTAATTTCATCCGTGGAACCACCCAGCAACAAGAGTGTTATTTTAGTTACTCCAATCGGGCCGCACCATATTGTTTTAATAAGCCAATCACCACATCTTTAGCGCACTTGGAAAAGTCTCCACACACGAATTTTACTCACTTCTCCTGTCTTCAGTTTCGACACTCGGACGCGTTTTTATAGGAAGAGTTCGGATTATACAACAAGCGTTATTTCATTGGTTTTCACATTAAGGCCAAAACAAAAAATTGTTTGGTTGTCCTCGATTGCTTTTCTGGAGTAGGGGCGAGCGGGCGGATTATTATTATTATTATTATTATTATTTTTTTCCCCTTTTTTTGTTTTTAATATTTTTTTTTCCATACAAAAAAAAAAAATTGTGATTGTCAAGTATTTAAACAAACAAAGTCTATAAAACACTTTAATATGGTAAAAGACTAGTTTAATGTACAATGAATATCAAGACCAACACAGAAAGTATTTTGGGCTTTGAAATACAGCACCTTTTAAATCTCCATTGTACTACTTATAGCTACTAGCGCCCTCTATGTAGCAAACAATGCCTAATCGGTGACCATTGGTCCCCCATGATCCTCTTTATCTTATATTAACTTAGAGCTGATTTGATGAGATAACCACCTGTCCAGTGACCTTGCAGGGTGGTCTAATCCCTCCTGTAAACTAGTACAGATGGGCTTTAAAATGAGTTTAAGAATGCTCAACCTGATTTGAATGAACGGCATTTTGACATAGAAAAATAAAAATGGCAAGTTTTTTAATAAATACCTAATTGCGTACTGTAAAGACAAAACTGGCAACGGGACGCATTTTGATCCTTGCAAATGCATAACATGGTATGTTTGGCATTTAAGATTGCTCCCCAACAAAAATTGAATTAAATAAAAATATAAAAAAATGAATAAAAAAATAAAAAAATACGAGCGGCCCGAAAATGACGAGCGGGCGGTCGAGGACAACCAAATGATTTTTTTGTTTTGGCCTAATAGTGAGTTTTCATCAACATCATTTTTTTGAAGACTCTATCGCAAATCAGATTTACGTCCTTTAGTTTATTTCGGGAAAGTGTGAACTGTAAGGCTTGTGTGCCTTTTTCATTCGCGTTCGCTAGCTAGCTAGTCGCGCTCCACGTGTGTATACATGCAGCTGAGTCATCACCTCGCTACTCTGTCTCTGCATGATTCCCTTTCCAGCTTTGTACTACACTCGCGATATCAGCTCAGAAGATTATTAATAACGGTAAGAATATTCATTTAGTTTAATCCACAACATTTATTCCTACAGAGTAGGCCTAATCAAGATATTTTCTCTCATTTTATCTCTTCCATAAATTAAAAAACTGTCCATACACAGTAGAAATGACTAGATACAAGGCCATGAAAGATAGTTGTCTTATATTGAACATTTACTTTATTTCTCATACGTATACATTATAAAAAGCAATCAGTATCATGTAAACAAATTTACAGATCATAAAAACTAAGGACATGTATTTGCTTCATACGAGATAACAAACTTCCAATTCATTTTCGGAAATGGAGATTTAAATTATGAATATTGTTGATTTATGGGACTACCCATCTTCCATCATCAAGTATCAACTTTTCCTGCTGACACTTTAAAATCTCCTCAGTGCTCAGCTTTCTCATCAATCAAGCTTTTCTGTCCAATAGGCTAGTTCAGCGCGCTTTTCACCATTGACTGGTACGCGCCTATCCCTCAAAAACTTCTTCAGTTCAGTGGCTGAAAACTGTAAAAACCTACAAGCTCCGTCTGCCATAATTGCAGTGAAGTACCACAAAACAAAGATTAGTTCTTTAGCTCTGGGTACAAGTATCAAATTGGTTACAAACTGCGGCTGAAAGAGCAGTCAATTTGATTAAAATAGCTTCAACTTCGAGTAGAACTATACAAAACGTGTGACGTTGTATGGCTTCCCGAAAGCCGAGATCGTGTTTGCTCCCTTTTCTATCCCAGAGGCCTTTGCGCGAAGGGCGCCACCCAGCGACAAAGGCTATTTGCGATAAGTCCTCGGGGGGTAATTTTCCGGGGGTAATTGTCCTTGGGGGTAATTGTCCTCGGGGGGGTAATTCTCCGCGGGGTAATTTTCCGGGGGGTAATCGTCCTACGGGGGTAGTTTTCCGGGGGGTAATTGCCCGGGGGGTGATTGCCCAGGGGGTTATTGTCCTGATACGGACACAGTTCTTCATTTTTTCCATAAACATATAACAATTATAGAAAGTACACTGAACACTCTGTTAAAGGTACTATGTCCCTTTTGCAGCCAACCTCAAATGCTGTAGAACTTTGCAGGAATTATGAATATGTCATGTATGTCCTATCTGTGAAATTTAAACGTTAGCAGTGTCCTCATATTCAAATTATGCAAGGAAACCCGTTTACTTGCTAGACTTCACTGTCAGACACTATTGAGTGACTGACTGGCTTTTTTCCTTCTTTGGTAATAACATACATGAAAAGAGTTGTAAAGGGTACATGAGCATTTGTCTACATAACCCACTTCTTGTGATGGCCAAGATTAAACTGATTGAATCTTTGCGCAGCATAAAATGTATGACCATTCGGTACAATTGTCTGAAAATCAAGACTATTACTTTTGGGCTCTATAGCCCTAAAGTCGATTTGACAACTAATAGTCATTATTTTCCCACTTGAAGACATTTTCAAGCCCCACCTTTTTTAGGGAAGTTCTAAATTAGTATTATCTTTCAAATGCAGTTGGAATTTAACTTTTTCATTTTTTTGGCCTGCAAATGGGACATAGTACCTTTAAAGCATATTTATAAATGGATGTGTTCTAAATAAGCTATGTCTAAACTTTGACAAAATAGAAAGTTTGTTGATTGGGTCTCGTAACATGTTAATCAAGCGTAAGCACTTGACTTAATTATACAGGGTATTAGAGTGCATCCAACCTCAAGAAAGTGTATAATATCTTGGACTTATTATAGATCAGCGGTTGAAATGGGATAAACATATTGAACATACATCTGCAACAGTTAGTAAGCTTATACATTTTTGGGGCCGGCTTCGTCATTATTTGAATGAGCCTAGCTTAAAATTGATTTATCAATCCATTATTCTTCCTATGTTTGATTATGCTGATGTAGTGTACGACTCAAGTAATAAAATATATAGCACTCGATTGTAAAAGTTACAAAATAGAGCAGGCAGAATTATACTTGGGATAAGTCCTTTTAAACACATATCAAATTGTAATATTCACCAGATGTTAAATTTGGACTCATTGGCCTGTCGTCGTTTAAAACATACAAACTCCATGGTTTTTAAAGTCCTTCATGACCTCAGTGCCCCGTACTTAAAGAACTCCTTTCACTTCGTTTATCACCAATATTCGTTACGTTCCATCGGAAATTTATCTTTACCTAAACCACATACCGCTGTATGTCGTAGAATGTTTTCATATCGTGGGGCATCACAATTTAACGTTTTACCTTTTACTTTAAAATCATCCCGAAATTGCAATGAATTCATAAGATTATTAAACAAACATACGTTAAAACTATCTCCCTTTAAAATAGAAGAAATATTAATATTGATAAATAATAGGGTGGGTGTGGGTTTTGGGTTTTGCTCTTGGCTGAGTGGGGGCATGATACTGTGTAAACGATGTTGTTTTTATATTATACCAATATGTTAAGAATTTAATTTCTGATATATCATTTTCTCTCATTTGTTTTGTATTGTAAACTGGACCCCTCGGTAGAACAGCGGTGCTATACTGGCACAGCTAAGTAGGGCGATCCATCCAATGTTATTTTCTCATATTATCATGCATATTGTTTTTTATATGTTTTTATATTGGTGAATAAAATCAATACAATACAATCTGCCTACGACATGAAAGTGACATTATAGCAGTACATGTTATCATCAAATTTCACAAATGTCTTTCTTTTTCAAGAAGAAAAGAAGGGGTGAAGGTACAGATTCTGTATCCCCGATCGTCCAGTATCTCTCAGTTGAGTACTGTGTTCTATCTTTGGAATCCTGGGCCCCGTCTGAGGAGTCTAGTATTAATTGTGCCCAGAGCTATCATGAAAACTACGACCCTCTCCCTCTCCCCTTACAAAACTCATCTATGTAAATGTAGAGTTTCGCATTTTGAAAATTGATAAATGGTTTTATATTAATTTCTTCTTTATATAATGAACACAATTAACGAAAACTTGGGAGAAATACGGTAGTGGAATTAAGCGAGGGAACCCAAATATTATATTTCTTTTCCAGAAATCGAAGTATTAAGCCTGCCCTGATTGGAGAACTTTAGATCAATCATACAGACACTGCACTCAGCTCATGATAATGTATGTTTACTATGACATAAATTGTTATTGTTATTATTATTATTATACCTATTATTATTATATTTGACACCTGGTATATTTCCAGCCCGAGGCGTGCAAACCCTAAAAGTTTTTAAATTCAAAGGATTTCCTTTTTAATACTTAAATTATAATATAAATTATAATCATAGTTGTTATTATTAATCCCCCTTATGTTCCCCATTGTTCAGGTCTGTTTTTTCCATATGGATTAAATGAAGGGGACGAATTCCTACCAGCCAACGATGATGGTTCTACAAACGAGCTACCAATTTCCGTCGCTTTCCCGTTCTTCGATCACGACCATACTAGTCTTTTTGTAAGTCCCTCGTTGGTTGAACCAAAATATTTTGTTTAAAAGAAATCTGTCGAACCCGTTACATGATATCACATTTAGGAACACATATCATAGATAAGATTTACGTCACATTTTGGTACATAATCATCTGAACACAATCGATGTCCCATGAACATGATAAAGATATCGAAGGCTAACAATTCTTAAACTTATTTTAAATTTTAAAAGGAAAGACAATTTTTAAATAATCCCAGCGTATTTTACATCGGAGACTTGCTGCGGTTGTTACCGCCTAGTGAAGTCAAAGGACTAAGGCATCGTCAACAACTCCTACTTTCGCCCTCCCCCCCCCCCCCCCTCTCTCTCTCTCTCTTTCTCTCTCTATCTATGTATGTTTGCGTGCGTGTGCGTGTGTGTATATCAGTATGAGCTGATTAATCTGTTTTCTTTTTAATTATAATGTAACCGTCGTCTTTTTCAACTTTCCACATGAATTAGCCAGACTTATACTTACTACCGCCTTCTCTATCTGTCTCCCCATTTCTTTGTTTTCATTTCCGTGATTTCCTTCCCATTCTCTCTATGATATTCCAGCCTTGTCACTAAAATTTACTACCAATCACTTTCATATAAATGTTGATGCAGGTCAACAATAACGGTGTCATCTCGTTCTTGGCGAGAGTTCGGCAATATACCTCCGTACCGTTTCCACTCGCTGATGGCCGACGCCTTTTGACCCCATTCTGGGCTGATATCAACACGCGTAGGGGTGGGACTCTATCCTATCGACAAGTCTTACGATTCGCCCAAAACGACGGCATATTCCTCGAAGCTGATGATACTATAAGAGCATCATTTGTTGACATGAGAGACTTTGTGTCGTCATGGATGTACATCGCGACCTGGGACAGAGTGGCTTTCTATGGTGCTATTGATACCTCTACCGTAAGTACACTGGTTTAATCTATTGTTCGCCGCTGGCCCTATTCATATTGATCATCTGTTGCCACTGTATTATAGATTTCGGGTACTATTTCATGTTTAATGGCGATGTGATTAAAAAAAATACCCCGATGAATTTCCACGAGAATAAAAAAATAATCGGCATTTCTTATGACATCGTGCATCAACTAGACGACATTCGCCCTTTTGAAAGTCCTGTCGGCCAATTTGCAAACACGATAAAAGGATTACAGCAGATTTAAGACCCAAGTACAAACTTGAACCTCCGGAAATCGAGCTGTTCTTACATGTGACAATGTGTAAAACACGTCTTTATCTTTCACTAAAATTACTAAAAATTGATAGTCATTTCACCATCCTGCCGTGTTATCCGTTTTGTTTCATAAAATATCATTGATATCAAGATATAGATTTTGATAATTTTGATATTTTACTTCAGAGGAATTCCTTTCAAGCTGTTATGGTGACAGATGGCCGATACTCTTTCGCCATCTTTAATTACGGTGAAATCAACTGGACAACAGGAACTGCCAGTGGTGGCAGTTATTATGGTCTTGGTGGTACCCCAGCTCAGGTAAATCATTTGGTTTATACCTCCTTCTTCTTATAAACTAGGAACACGATTGTGTATATGGCAGCGAGCTCATGTAGTACAGTAGCCCCTCCCATTCATATGAAATAATACATCAGTCACACCGCCAAACCGACTCCAAGTCGAGTGCAGACAGAGTAATTCTACAACATTTGGTGTAAGGGATTTTTTTGGTCAGTTTAATGTCGGTCACGTCGGTTGTGACTCTGGTATAAGGGTCTTAATTTTGAAAGATCCTTTTCACAATTTTGGATTTAGTTTAGTCAGGAAGGCAAGAGGCTGAAGTGAACTGTGCAGTCACATACATTAAAGGGGGTGATGACCGTGATGCTCGGGTGCAAGTAATGATGCACTGCTGGGAACATAAAACCCGTTCAAATGCTTTGCTGCATGTACAGTATCGATAAAAGGGAATAGACATACATGTTATAATTGTTACCTTAAAAAAGAGAGCAGGAGGAAAATCAAACCTAGTGTAGATCTCGATCGGTACTATTACAAAAGAAATCTGAATCTGTTTGGTGTATTTCCATCCAAAAAAAGAAAAAAACTTTGCAGTTGCTAAGAGTCAGAAGTATGTCAATTCAGTTTATCATCAAAATAGATAGGTCAAATAACTGCAAATTTTCACTCTTTCTTTTTTTTCTTTTTTTTTGTCGGGGGGGGGGGGGCAGTATGACATGAAATAAGACGAAACAAAACATGAATCGAACCCGTATTAAGTTACATTTGTTCGGAAGTATTGTTTCAAATTTTACATGCTTGACTCAAAGGTTGGATTCAACGCTGGTGACGGAGTGACTTTTTACAGTGTCCCTGGATCTCGGACAGCGGCCGTCGTCGATATCGAAACGACATCGAACATCGGTGTACCTGGAAGATGGGTGTTCAGAACAGACAACTCCAACATCGAAGGATTAGAATGTACTACCTCCGGTGTGTAAATAACCAAAACCATTCCTGCAATTGCTGACGTAATCATCATCATCATCATCATTATCATAACTTTTCTTTTACTTTTACAAGGGTTTATTTACTTTCGGGTCATGATGACACTCCTTCTCTCCTTTTCTTCTTGTCTCGAGAAACTTCCCCATTTTAACCAACCATACTGCTTTTTTCTTTATCATTTCTTTCCAAGAAATTTTCCGTCTTCCTTTGCCCCTTGTGCCATCCACTTCCAGATCCCACGCTCTTTTCACACGTTCATCGTTCTCTTTCCTCAACTCATGATCCATTCATCTCAATCCATTCCTCTTTATCACTTCCACCTCAGTTTATCCCAGATCCAACCATTCCATGTACTCATTTGTGTTCTTGCTATCGGACAGTTTTACACCAAACATCAATAAAGTTAGATTTGGTTCCTTTGTTTCTTTTTTATATCAGCATGTCACATTTCCTTTGATATATTCATTTTAATATACTTTTACGTTTATTTCCTTAAATAAAATGTATCAGGATGTTATAACGTATCATAGTTTCGGTCAATTATCAGATATCTAAAATGATTATGTTTTTAGTCATCTCTTGATTTATAATTCAAAACCTGGTCAAATGACAAGGTATTGTGTGAGGGTGCGTAGGCAAGTGAGTGTGATTAGTGCGTGAGTGGGTGTGCGCGTGTGTGTCCTTCTCTCTTTCTCTATCCGCGTGAACTTAAGTACACATATGAGCGTAATATTATTATGCCACGCCCTTGTTCATACCACTTCGTTAACCAGAGGTTGTTTTTCCTCCTGACAGGTGCCATTTCCTTGTTCCCTTTGGTCGGTTCAATGCTTGGTGGAACTCAGGTTCTTATCAACGGACCGTGCTTCAATTCAACTAACCTGATTATCTGTGAGTTCGACGGATTCGAGACTTCTGGAAGACTTCTGGAAGACGAGATCGCCCTCTGCGTTTCGCCGACTTTCTACAAGGTTGGACAGATTCCCTTGCGCGTGTCTCTAGACGATGGAGTCACGTTCGATTTCACAGGATTGTTCACAATTAGTAAGTTCATATGAACATCGTCTTTTGTAAAAAGCTTTAAACCATGTCCACCTATGCTGTCATCACATCAAAATCGTAAGCTTATGTAAAAGCAATGCATTTCAAGAATGTTGCCAAAAGTTCTTAAAAATGATAGTTCATGAAGTTAATACGTTAATGTTCTAAATCTTAAATTCCAACTAATAAACAACCGTTATTGGTTATCAATTCTACTTGCTTCTTCATTTGTTTGCATCATCTTTCTTGACAAATGCATTAATATTCATGTACGTATACAAGCACACTAGACAGAGCATATCGAAATTACTAGATTCTATTAAAGCACGTAGACATTATACTGAAGGGCTAAAACATAAACTTATAACTTGAGTTCTGTACAGTGCTTTGATAGGAGGTTGGGACTAGAGAGTGACTTGAGCACAAGTCTGAAAGATTAAATATATTGCCGCGATATCATGATTATGTACCTGGGCATCATTCACGAAATTGTCGTAAGTACAAGTTCGCTGACATCCCATTTAAACGAGAGTTGATTGTAATATAGACATTTCAATGGGATGTCGACGACTGACTTGTATTTATGACGATATTGTGAAACGATGCCGAGATTATCTATACAATTAATTGTTTCCCCTACAGTCAGTGTCGAGGACGTTCCTGCCAATGTATTTTCCTCGGTAACGGAAAGCAACCAAAGAGAGTCCTACTTCGAGATCACGTGGGACACAGATAACCTTGAAGGAATGGACAAGGTTGACATCGTTATCTACGGCTACCGAGAGGACGATGACGTGCAGTTTAGTGGACCTCTGGTCAAAGTAGCACAGGGAGTTGACTATCATGTCGGTTACCACAACGTTTCAGGGTTACTAGACCCTGAAATACATTTCGACGTCGGTGCTATTGGGGTCATTGAATCTCAAGGTCAAGGGGGGAAGTAAGAATTGAATCAAATTTGATATCTTGGGGGGGGGGGGGGGGGGGGAGGTAAGAGCACATTTTTTTGTTACCCGAAAATTTGGTCGACCGATATTTCGTTCAGTTAGGGAGGGGGGGATAAGGTCACCTTTCTGGGGTCACCCTTTAGCACACACATTTTTTTTTTTATTAAAATTTTAAATTTGAGGGGGAGGGGGTTTCCTCCAAAACACACATAACAAAATTGAGGGGTGGTTCGACCCCCAACACCCCCCCCCCCCCTGCGTATGCGCCTGACTCCAATAGTACTATAGTACCAATAGTACCAAGATACAAAAAGTTTTAACAAGTACCTCGAAAAGAAGGCAGGATATATTTGTTTTATATCCTACATCAAAAATGTATAATAAAGCAAAAAAAAGTCACCTCTATATTTGCTCCTGCCTTGAGGTCTCCTACTGGTTTTCCAATGAATCCAAATCATCTTACTCTAAGTCTATCTCGAACAAGTTCCAACGTCAATGATTAACATATTTGACAGTGTCTCAAACGTTCAACGAACAATGTTTCAAACATATTTACATCCTTCAATGTTTCATTTGGTCTACTTGTTGTAAAACTTCACCAAACAGCTTTCAAAATGGAACTATTGTGGAAGAGGATTATGCTGGTTCATGTCAATGTTCATAGTTCCAAACATCCTGTCTTGCTGTTGCTGTGGTTGTGGAAATTGGGCTGGTGGGATTACTTGCAAGGGAAGGGAATCCATAACGCGTTGAAGCTGACTATCTGTGAAGTCAAAGATGTCTGGATCATCGTCATTGTCAATGTTTTCTATCTCATCTAGATTATTTGAGGTTGACGCTGTTGCTGGTTTATCTGGATCTGGATGAATTCTAGAGAGAGTTTCTGACATTTCACGCTTCTTTTGCTCACTAGTACGAACATAGTTTTTGATAGAAGTTTCGGAACGGTGGCCTGAAACGGACATGATATCCCTTGATGCATGCCCTGTATGATCAAGCTAAGTAATATCTGTTGCACCCAATGAGTGGCTGGTGTAGTGCTTTGTGCAACCACCGGCTTAACAAATGTTCTTGGTCATTTGAGAAAGGGTCCATTTTCCAACAGGGGAATTCACATACCACACCCATCTTCCTCACCGACTCTCTGCTTTGGCCTCTGCCACATCCATTTGCACTGAGGATTCAGTTTAGACAAGTACTATTCCATGTTCATGACAGGACACCTGGGGTTTCCTGGGAGTGCATGCATTTTTCCTCCCTGACTTGGTCCTCATCAGCTTGATGGTTTTTAGTGTGCATATCCCTGGCGGTGTAATATTCCTTGCTTCCTTCCAAATGAAGAACAAAATCGTTCGGTTTCATATCACGCACATTTTCCATTCCGCAGTTTGAAAGGAAATAATTTTGTCCAGATAGAATTTCTTTTGTAGAACTTCAGCTGGGTTTAAAAATTCAGACTTGCTGGGATACGTGCCATTATCATCGTCACTAATGGAGGAATGAAACAAATGGTTTTTACTATCACACCACGAAAATACAATTCGTCATTTTCAATGTGATCTTAATCAGACCAGTCGTGTTGCAGGATTCTTGGTATGTGAGATGTAAGTATGTATTTCATTGGTTTCCTATTCTTGATTTTCTCACGTTCCTCTAGTTCGTTCCGTGCTGCCCTCTGGAGCAAGGTCCATGTTCTACAGTGGTATAACGGCGATGACGTAACGAGTTGGTGCAATAGTTGGATTGGAAAAGAAGTTTGGTCCGACACTTCCTTTTCGTCCGTCTCGCCCCCGTGTCCATGTACATTTGACCAGGCTCAGATCGACATAGGAAGGTTTAGTCCGCATCCGCTGTGTGATATTGGCATCTCGTCGCCTAGCAACTGCATCCATAAACCTGGGGCGATACACTGCGTACGAGCAGACACACCGAGGTATTTTCTTTTAATTATTAATGTGGAAGAGCTAGCTTCTCCATACTTTATTGGCATGATTAATGATAATAATGCGAGTGTCGTGGTCGAGTGGTTTAAGGCGCTTGTCTGGAGATTCGAAGCTCGAGGGATCAAATCCCGACGCGGCACTAATATCCTTTGGCAAGATATTAACCTACACTTGCTACTCTCCACCCAGGTGTTAAAATGGGTGCCCAGTAGGTTGCGACCGTCATTGTTGGTCAAACAGTTTTGAGCGTCAAGTAACGCCTGGCTGGATATTCGACATTACACTAATTTCACTTGTTATATACGACAAATAGTTTTGTTCAATTTTTATTTTTTAATATTAAACTTTTCATACAATAAAATACAGTATGACCTGTCCTTATCAAAGTGTTTTTAAGATGGATATCCTGCCCTGGGTGGAAAGTAAATGTCAACTTCTGCCTTGTTTTTTCAGCACACTAGGAGGGGGACAGGAGTGTTGCTATGGTGATGATGGAATGATCATCAATGTCTTTAATAGTCTGGGAGGGGGCTACAGTCATCGTTATCACCATGGGGGCATCATCCCATATGGGGAACCTCAAAAGGTATGATCCTTTTCGTATGATTATGTATTTGGTGTGGCTCTTTTTTAAACAATTATAAGAAGAAAGGGAGAGTGGTACCAGATTTAATTCACCAGATTTAATTCACCAACAGATTAACAAATCTTCAACCTCCTTTAAATTACTTCCATTGTTGGGGGCAGGTGAGTATCGAGCAATGAGAATCCGCATGCCTCAGCTGGATCCTAGCAAATGCTTTCAAAGATACATGTATAAGTTTGAATAATTGTCAAGGAATGTTGGAAATATAAACCAATACAACAGCTTTGTAAACTTCATGAGAGTTGCCAAAGCTATTGCATAGGTATGATGCGAAAGACAATGAGAGAATAATTTATTATTTTAAAGAGAAAAGTCGTCTATAACAAATATGTGCGAAACTATAAGTCGACAAGAAAATCGACCTATTGTCAGACAGCGAGTAATTTCGTTGATCAGTTCCACCTAATCGACAACTCAATACATCTGAATGAGTGATTGTGAGTTAGTCTTTCTTATCGACTATGGTTTATAGTTGTTGATTAGATAATATATAACATGAAAGCCGGGCATCAGCTAAAACACGTATAAGTTATTATCATTTGTGTTCACGCTATACTCGTTCGTTATAGTGCTGAAGTTAAAAATAATATCACGTGACTCCATTACCTATTCAGGTACCATATCTTTCGGACTACCTCGTCGACATCTTGCCCTGGACCTACTGCTGTACTTACGGTGGACCAGATGAGTGCAGAAATTTTGGTCGCCTACGGCCTTCTCAAACTTGCAACAACTATGTACCGCCTCCTCCAGGTATTCTTTCTTTTTTAATCGATTTTATCGAACTCCGCATAACCATGATGACATTTTTCTATCACTCGACAGTTAGATAAATCATTCGAAGCATATTTGAAAATATATGTGTGTAGCCATCGAATCTTGTTCACATAAGACGCGGTAAACCGCTGCATAAAATAAACGCCGTGGTTTACTACCTCATATCTGACAAGGCTTATGTTATTCTGTGACATAATTGCATGTCTCTGTGCTCTTTACAAAACAGAATACAGAAGGAGTGGAAATGTTGCGCTGGGTTCATAAATGTCAGCCTTTAAAAAGAGCTAACTAAATACGTTTTCCAATTACTTCTGAATTATTCGTGTGTTTCTTAACTCTTATCCTGTCACATGGCTAATCCCCATTGTGCCAAGCCACAGATCCCCCAGTGCCAAGTTTATTTTGAGATAATCGGATTAACGCGATGGTACTATCAATAATGGGAATGAACAATGACTGCTTTTACGAATGCTTGCAAACATGCAAGAAGCAGCAAAGCGATAGCTTGCTCGCGTGTACCAAGCAATATAACGGTAGCGTACATGCAAGCTTATGGCAGGATATGAGTTAATCTTTAAGGTACTCCGGAAAGTTCTTCCATAAAACAGTGGCTGCATTTGAAAATGACCTTTCCCTGTAAAATTTTGTTATAGTTTGTGGACTTTGTGAAATAAAGATTTTTTATTGGAACGCAACGTTCTTTCTGGTTTATATTGTATTAACAATTCAATAAGATAGAATGGAGCAAACTGATGGAATTATTGATAAAAGTACTTCTAACTGGATACGGGACTGGATAGGTAGCCAATGTATATTCCTTAAAACTGGAGATATTGATTGATGTTTTTTGGTTTGTGTTACGAGTCTGAAAATATATTAGAAGATCTTCCCTGAAGTGACCCTCCCAAAACCATATCATGTACTAAACGTTCTCCTTTTTTACCCTCTCTCTCTCACGCATCCATCTACCCCTCCTTCCCCTCCCTCCCCATCCCCTTGTCACAACACAGCATTGGGCAGTGGTGATCCACATATTTCAACTCTTGACTCGACCACGTACACTTTCAACGGTCACGGTGAATTCAATTTGCTGAACGCACTGAATGACACCTTCAACTTACATGCAAGAGCGGCTCCTCTCGTTGGTAAAATACATCTTCCATTTATTAGTTTAGTTAGTCTTCATTTGAGATGTACTTTTCACGTCGATGTCAATCTGATTTTACATCCGTTTGCGAGTTTACTCAGAAATAATTTTAATTCCTGATAAACTTTTACGGATTTATTGACAGGCAATTTTTTCAAAGAAAAGAGTACTTGAAAGTGACCCGAGCTTCATAAAAGCTATTTTTGAACAAACCTACGTGATTGGTGCATGTAAAAACCTTGGGATTTAAATGTTTTAAACTTTAGAAATTCTTATATTAACCCTGTACACAAGTTCCTCGAAACAACTATTTAGGGTTCTAAATATGGGACAAGATTAGGAACCCAACCGGTTCTATTGTTAATCATCTGTTTTATATTAGAGGGGGAACCATTCTATCTATGATCAATGATGAAACTAACGCCAGATCATTCATCATATTGATAATGAATAAAGAAGTTACATGTCATCTTTCTGTAATGTATGTACACTTTCACATCATTCTAAAGGAAAATATGATATTTCACCTATTAGTTGAACAAATGTTCATATAAAAATGTATTTCTTACTGTAATTTCCATTGCAGGAACGTCCGATGCAACGGTGTTTGTTGCCATGGCAGCACGATTTGGTGATAGTGACGTCATTCATATTCAAACCAATGAGCGCAGGGTTCTTGATGCTTATGTCCGACTAGCCGGGGATGGACAAAACTTCACAAGGATTGAATTCGATCAGGCTTCTCGATGGTCATATTCAGGTATAACAAATTAACCTTTTTGTTTTTTACGTCATGCGGTTAGATTTATATTTATTCAGTTATGTATCCTACAATTTGTTTTCCCTCTTCTTCCCATCAAGATGAAGCTGGGAAAGCAGTTAATTTTCTTTAACAGTTGCAAGACCTACATTTTCCGAGAAAATTGGTATTGAGGAATATCACGCCACTGGAAAATATGATGTACCTTCGAACCAAGAATGTCTAAGCTTTATGGATACTGTTTTTCACAAACTACTGAGTTATCTCACAATGAGCAGAACTATATTGTTCCAGATCCTTTAATTCCCCACCCCCTCATATTTTGCTATTAATACCAATCATTGTACGATAAGCTAGTCGATACAATGCATAGTGGAGTTCTTTAGTACCCATCTTTTTGCTTCTACCTGATTTCCTAGGGGTCTCGGTAACTGGTCGCAACATTACCTCAGATGGAATCAATGTAGCTTTCGACGGAGGAGTAGGGCTGAATATAAAAGCATCGGAGGGGGCCATGAGCATTCTTCTTGTAGCTCCAGATTCCTTCCGAGGACAAACGCAAGGCTTGATGGGAACGTGGAATGATAATGCCAGCGACGATTTCCTAACTCCTCAGGGATCTTTCCTCTCTTCTGATCTGACTACTGAGCAGTTGCACTACCAATTTGGATTACTATGTAAGATCATATTTTTTCCTCCCCAAAACTTTTCTCTCACTGTATGTTAATATTGTTCATAGTTATCTTTCATTAACTTGATTTCGAAGTACATGTATTATTGGCACTAATTATCATTCACCAAAAAAAAAGAGACTCTTTGTGTGTTTAGCTGGAACGTCTGAAAGTCATTCGTCTATAATATTCATTACCTTAACTTTATTTCTTCCGTTCTAGGTACAGGTATAATTGTAACGGACAGCGAGCAAATGTGAGGTATTAAAGATATCGTTGAGTTCTGGTCATGCGGTTACATTTTGAATGAAGTCTTTTATTTGGAATAGTTTATTAAGTACTATTGATAGAGGTATTAGCGTCTACTATGAGTTTTTTTTTTAAATAATCAAATTACAAAACATCGACTCAATCTTGTTGACATCACATGCACTGCACACACAGATGGGTTTTGGGGACTACACACAAATATCACATGAATGTTTGCTCGAAAGTTCTTGTCATATTTCGAATGAGAGCATTTGACAAGCAATCATTTTTTTAGTATTTTCTTACAAACTACCATAAACAAAACAAAAAACCAAAAAAAGACTTCAATAGATTATTCATTACCTTTTAAAGAACTCAGCCTTCTCCTTTAATAACCTCGGGTATCAAAGAGACCATCCCCTCCCAAGCTATTAGAGGATTCTTGAGATATCCTCCATAGCGTCGTTGCTTCTCATCTTGAACACGCATGTGCGTTACAAAGGAATACATGTATGCATTGTTGGTCACTCTCCTTTGCTTCAATACAGGGGAAATCGATGCAGCAGAATCGTTGTTCTATTACGAACTGGGCAAGGACCACGAATCTCATACCAACCGCACTTACACTCCTGTCTTTGAGCCTGTCCCCAACCCTTCTGTCAACCAAAGCCTAGTGGTGGAGGGTCTGCGGTACAAACCCGTTCTGTATCTTCGACTACCAGACAACGGGGTCGCAGAGTTTTGCCCAGAATTCCGTGAAGGCACTCGTGCAGTATCAGCAGGCGGTCGACAACAGAGCATCGTTCGGTAAGTTTTTTCGTACCGGTTGCTCACAAAACCTCATTCCATTGCGCCAGTCATATTCATCCATGCAATACAATATCAACAGAACACGACAGATCATCTAGGTTCAGATGCACCTTCTTGACGCAAGGTTATGACAAACTGGCGCAAGATTACGTCTCTGTTATACCCGCGTTTGCGCATGAGGCGTCATGCCATTTCGTCATTACCTGCACTAACCAAGTTTAACCAAGGAGGTAAACAGCCATTTACCAGTAATTCAAAGCAGTGTTTGAACTACTGTCTAAATTTACTTTCAAACTGGCTTCTATCCACACCGATGAAAATACCGATTGAATTTTCCTTAATATGTTAACAAAGGTGAAACCGCCGTTTTCCCTGCTGTCGCTTTTCATACTGCCGGTGAAATTCACTCGCTGTGGCGAGCCCTTGCCGGAAGTAAAGAAATATTACGTAATTATTAAGCCCGCGCCCCATCTAGCTGGCATGCAGCATGTTCAACAAAAAGTCAACAAACACAGCTGTTACGATAAAGCGCGCGTACACTGCGACATTAGATCATTTTAATCGCTGTTTTCTCACAAACGCATTCCATCGGTGTCACACCGATAGAATGAGAATTTCTCATGCTCTTGAGCAGGAAAATTTAATCGCCTATTTCTCTTCTTTTCATCGGCTATTTAATCGGCTTTTTCACCTCTGTAGCATTCATAGTGGCCGTTTCATCGGATGCGTCCGGATGCATCCGATGAAAATCAGGCCAGTTTGAAAGGGGTTTAAATTGTTATTTTCGCGACGGTTTTATTATCGCAAATTTCGCAAAATGCTTATATCGCGAATTTATCAACGCGCGAAAATATTACCACGTCATCATTCAGGAGCGCGAGAATATCAGAATAAAATGATGTGCTTGCGCCCTTTTCTACCACCAGCGACATTTGCCTGGCCACTGCCACTTACTACGTACATGTTTTTTCATTTTTCAAAAGTCCCTTTCTTTTTGTAACACTTGTCGATTTCAACAATTGGAATACGTATTTGGTATTTTAATCACCATGCTTTACACTCG